>OMLM01012912.1:82904-128760 GCA_900302695.1 Helostoma temminkii
TAATTAAAAATACATGCCTCGCTATGCAGCCACATACAGGTGCATGTTCAATAGCACAGCATATGTGATTAATTAAGACTATGTACTTCTCCACTACACAGGCAAAAGAAGCAGCTAGTACCTGGAAAGGTTTCTGGTAGATCTCTTCCATTGCCAGCCGCCCATATTCTGTAAAGAGCTAAATAAGAGAGAAAAATAAGAAAAATTTAAAAAATAAAAGCTACCGTCAGAGATTTTGATGCAGAGCAGAACTGATACCAACCTGCAGGTGCTGCAGGTCGTCCTCCTGTATGTTCTGGGAGAGGTTGTACACCTAAAAACAACACGAAAAACAAACAGAAATGTTGTTGAAGAACAACAAAGTGACAGAATATTTTTATATCAAAATTAAATTTGCTATTTTGCTAATTTGGTATCACCTGAACAGAACTGGTCATAGTGCTGAGGGCGAACACAGTAGCACAGTCCTTTATGGTGGACTGGCTGTCAAATGCTCCCTGAGTGTCAACGAGGAGTACAGCAACCTGTTGGGACAAGATCAATACATTTGATACAATTAATCAGCATATAACTGATAATTACCAGATTTTTACATATAACTATGTTACAACATTGTCTCACGAAGAAGGATTTATAGAACTGTTTGAATTACCTTGCTGCCATCTGGCTTGTCAACCACAAATACTTCACTCCAGACCTGAATTCCTGTGGTCTCCCTCTCGCAGCCTCCTCTCCAAGTGAACCCGGTAAGGGGTTCATCATCACCTCCCATCCACGACTTACTATACTGTAGAGAGAAAAGAAGACAAGGAGGAGGGTAAGACGAGAAGAAAAAGAGAAACAGAGAAGGAGATGAAGTGAGTTGGGACAGTAAAAAAAAAGGTGATTCACATCGACTGAATCCACTGTCAAAATCTTTGTGATGTATGTGTGTGTGATCTACACAATTACACACTATTATGAGACCAACCTGCGTCTACCAGGACAATGTTTACTGAGCAGGTAAACACTTACTGGGAACTGTTAAGTAAGTAAAGGTGTGTACTCAATGTCTTTTTTGTTTACTAATGCCATTCATGGCAGAGTGTCGTGTGAAAGTCACTGCACAATGTTTAGTATTAGAAAACAAAAATTAAACAGTCCCAGAAAAGGATTTCACATCTTATTCTGTAGAATATTATATTGGCGGTAAAGAAAAAAAAACACACAATGACAGCTTGAATTTCTGGAAAACAAACAAGATTCTCCGAGTACAAACAGGAAACGTATAAACAAACCTCAAAAGCAAATGCCTCATTTGCAAGGCAAAGAATACACTGATTTCTGGTGACTGTAACGTGACAGAGCATCTCTGCTGTGTGTCCAACCACAATAACAGCAAATCATTGTAGTCTAATAAAACTACCAACAACAGATAAGCACACAGCTGTCAAAGCACTAACTGTTCTACAGAACCAAAGTCTGAATAAACCACATGAACACGTGTATCTGGTGTCCATGTTCATGCCCAACAGCTGTGAACAGCCTCTCCTATTGTGTATGTGTGAGCATGCAATGGAGTGTAAGGTGATCCCTGCTACATCTGTGTGTCCAACTGCTGCTACAAGGTCTGAAGGACTAGTTGCTGATACTTGTGCTGGGCATAGTTGGGAAATGAGCCTGTACAAGAACATGTGTGCGCATGAAAACTATATGCAAAACACTGCACCACTTATATCTAGACTGCACTTTATAATATTGAAATATTTTAATCCAATACTTTCAGTTCTCGTCATACAGAAAACCCATTATTACACAAACAATGGTTGAAGACTATTCAGGAGGTGGAGACCGGTTACAATGCCTCTCTTATTTATGCTCCTTACGCGGTTGAGTAACTATCTGAGAATGAAACTGAACAGGAAGCACTTGTCTTTACTTGTCACATTTGGACACACATGCCACTATGGGCTGTAATCTCATCTGCAGTACTTGTTCTTCTCTGCCTTTTGTTTTTAAAATCTCAACTGACTCGAATGTTACACAGTGTTAAGCCAGACAGGTAGGATGAACTGCTGTATGTTTACACAGCTTAGTAGGGTCTTTCACAATTAGTTCAAACATAAGGAATTTCTTTTATTGACAGAAAACCCATCATCAATATTACAAAAAAAACGCCTGTCCAGTTAAATGCAATATGATAGCAACAGTAATCATAAACAACTGTTTTGATATTCAGTTAGGTGTTTAGTGACAAAAAGGTGTTTCTCCAGAGGGGCTAATGCTAGTGCTGCTGGCTAATGTTACTCCGATGTGCTCCGTCTGCAGTTAAGTTGTTATGAACAACATGGATCAAAGATTTGTGATTGTGTTTTACTTGTTAAAACTTTAATTGATCCTTTTGTATTTTGCATTCCTTTCATATCTATTTAATATCTAGCTGTGTTTCACATAAAGGTTAGGAGAAGAAGAAGCAGGAGAAAAAAACCATGGTGTTTCTTCTACTGAAAGCTTAGATTAATGAAAGCACTACCTGATCAGTGGATTGAATGTTTTCAGGAGCACTAAAGAAGCAGCTCCTAACCAAAATAAGCTAGTTTCTGACTTGTTGGTTTAGCCACAAGACCATGACGCTGTATGCAATCAATGCACATGCACATCTACGTTACAAAAGTAAATTCTGACTGGGTATTGCTTTGGCCAGATTATTAAATTAAATCAACGTATTACGTAGCAAGAAACACTTGACGTTATGTGTTTTTTTGAAAAATTACACGTTTTTCTCACCTGACTATGCATGTAGCGCAGCATGAAGTCCAGCAGGAAGGATTTGCCCTTGCGGAAAGCCCCAGCCACAGACACAACCACCACATTCAGGTCCTTCACATGATCCTGCAGCAGGATCTTCTCCAGTGCTGCAGCGTCCAGCTCAAAGCTGTGCTCATCCTCGTTAGCCAGGACAATCTGGATGGGTCTGGCCTTTTCCTCTGCCACAGCCTGAAGACATGAGTTTGCAAACAATCAGGGCTTTTTTCCTGGCATTGAGAGAGGTTCAACTGATTACACTGTGCTGATGAGGCAGATCACACTGACAAAATGGAACTGAAATTACAGAGCTGAGATCAGCCAACAAAGCATCGGAGGAGAAATGAAGCAACAGAAACACATTCAGGAGCCTGATGTACTGTGAAGACACAGAACTCTTAAAAAACTCCTGCGAGAATATATTAGGGATGTTGCGATACCAATTTTTTCCTGACTGAATACAAGTACTTACATTTGAGTACTTGCCAATACTGATTAGTGATATGAGTACTTAAAAATATTGCAGTTGCAGCATTTTTTATTATAAAAAATGCAATTAACAAAAAAGTGTCATAACTTCATAATAACAAAATAAAATACACAACAGGAGACTATTGCTCACGCCCAAAAGTTATACACCCGCTATGGCTTGGTTGTGTGCGAGCCCCGAAATTGTTTTGCTTGCAAAATGATTCTCTCAAAGTCACCAACACAATATACTGAGTAAGAGCTTCTGTTATGTGAACAGCCAACCCAACAGTCCAAATAAACACAAATGTCGTTTTTGGTTGATAAATCTATATTAGTCCTCAGAATTAATTAGTTCATTAGTTGTTTGTTTGATACACATTGTCTAGCAGAAGGAAAAACTCTCACTTTCTGCTGAATGCAGCACAGCGGAGGAAACCTGCACTGGGCACAATCAGTCAACCGGCTACAGACATCACTTTTATACGTAGCTTTTATGAAAATTACCTGAATTCGTTATCAGCTGTGTGGCTTTACTTCCTGTTCGTCTTATCTGCTCTGTGCTGCTTGCCGTAAAGCAGTATCGGGTGCGGTATTGGAAAAGTTTTACGAGCACGTAGACAGAGACACCAAGCTATACCTATATCAAATCTTAGATATGGTTTATATGCAGGAAACTTACTAACACTTTACCTCTTCTTCCTGAGTCTCCTCATCTGGTGAGGGTGTGAGGTGGGCATTTTTGCCCGAGTTTAAGGTCCTGGGAAGCAATTCATCCTCCAGGTCTTCCGGCCTGGCTAAAGAACGCTTCTCCTTACGCCGAAAAATGGGGACATCCTCCACACCACTCAAGCCTTTAGATAACAGGACAAAGTAGAGAGACAAAGATAGCATTCCACTAGTTAGACAACACCCTGCTGTGAGTTAGCATGGACACAATGGATGTAAAGTAAGAAGAAAAATGTGGAGGCAGGATTGTGCGGACTAAAGCATTTTTCAAAGGAATTTCAGTGTCATAAAAGTCTATAATGGAGACTATAAGTAAAATACTTTGAGTTCAAGTTACATACCCTATATGGGTCAAACTGTAGACAGGAATCTTTTCAGCTTTCTCTCCTGGGCTAAATACTGTTATCCACTCTGGTCTACCCATCTAGGTCAAGCTCAAAAATAGCTTGTGCTGAAAATCACAAAGGGCCAGTGCACAGGGACATTTTTCTTTCATGAGGAAAGTGATCGCAAAATTTTCTTCTTGGTCATTTGAATGTTTCTGTCTCTTTCCTTCCTGTCACAGTGTCACAAATGTTTCAGCAAGTGTGCCAATTTTTATTTATCTGGTATTATCTAATCTGTTTTTTTAATGTGTAGATTTTATAGATTTATCACTACAATGTCACAAAACCCAATGACTCGCATGGATCTTGTGTTTTGTTCATTTAATATTGTAACAACTTGCACCAACTCACCAAGACAAATAAGTTTAATATAATATAGGTTTTAACTTCTATGTGGGAATTGCTAAAATTTGTAAAAATAGTACATATTTATTTACTTATTTTAAATGATTAGTTGAAACTAAACTACGAGTCAAAAAAATACATGCAGGTCTTTGGTGTGCCAAAAGATCTCACTTTGGACTTTTGGAGCTGTGATTGGGAACCATGCAATTCATTGGGAAAAAAAAAAAAAAACAAACAAAAAAACTTTACAGCAAAGCACTATCAGAAGAAGTGTGTCCGTTTCATGAGATGTAAGTGCAAGAATTGTTTTTTTTTGGGATGAAGGTGCATTTTAAGTGCATAGAAAGTTACGGAAAAGTTCTGTCTTCAGCAGCTTCTTGAATATTGGGAGTGAGGTTGCTGACTGTGCAGAGTTCGGTAGCTCATTCCACCATGGTGGGACCACAGTGCTGAAGAGCTTTGCAATAGTTTTTTTGTTTTGTGACGTGACCACCAGATGCCGTTCATTGGCAGAGCGCAGTGGACAGGAGGGAATGTAGATCTGAATGAGGGAGTTGAGGTAGATGGGTACAGTTAAGTTGACAACTCTGTAGGCAAGAGTCAGAGCGTTGGACTACAGGAACCAGTGCAAAGACTGGAGGAGTGGGGTGACGTGTGTCCTTTTTGGGTTGCTTAAAAATCAGACGTGCTGCTGCATAATACTAATGTTTGAAAAGCTGCTGTAAGCATGGGGCAGTTACAGTAATCTGCTCAGCACACAAATTAGCCCTGCACATTTCCTCACTCTGTGATAGTGCATGTGCAGAGCAGCACTCAGCTGGATGAAGTGGCACAGACTGTAGCCACAGACGAGTCCTGCACAGAAACACTGTTCTGCTGGGGCTGGACTGGAGTCGAATGTATGAAACATAAGACAGCAAACATGAAAAGAAGCATCAGTCACCTTTGTTGATGTATGCACTCATTACATCATGATAAAATGGTAATGCCTATTATTTTCCCAAAGTCCACAGAGTCAGTAATGCACTGTCCTACTCTTCAGCTTCCAGAAATCGAGGACAGAACTAAAATTAGCTACCTTGCTTATCTTATAGAGGCACTGAGCACGTGTTAACTGGCCTACATGTTTTCCTGCCCATACACTCACATGCAAAGTTACCAAAAGATGAAACTGTACAGTACATCAGACAAAGGAAGCTTTTCACCTAATGCAGTATACAGTCTTCCATCCCTTCAGTTCTATTTGGGATATATTAAATTATGTAATCTAGTCTACATCTCTGCACTTTGTCCCAAATCAGCTCTACCTTCCCTGGACTCCTGCATCATATCTGAGGCAGACTTTGATAAGGCCGTGGCCCACTTGACTTATGCAGCTGTCTAAATATGTATACTTCATACAGTTTGCCCGGCTTTTCCAAGAGGTCGGGCATAAGGATGAAGAAATTAACATATAAAGATATTATTACAGCAAATGAGCCACAAATAGTCTGCAACCAAGGTTATGTAAACTATTTGCAGACATCCTGTTGTTTCTGAAATTTCACATTTCCATTTGGCTCTAGAAACACTGGCATTTCAAAGGTTTATTTCGTGCAAAAATCTCCCTTCTGTTGTCGCAACACTGACTATTAATACCAGAGCTTCTTAAACCCAAGGATTGTAACACCCTCTTCCAACCTTGAGACATCAAGACTAACTGCATTTTAAATAATTTACAGAAAATAAGATAACTGGGAGCATTTGTTTATTCTACTTCAAGACAACAATACTGCAGATACTGAATTTATGAATGAGACCAAGGAATCCACTGTAGCCCATTAAATGGGAACACCGACTCTTTTCCAAACTAGCACCAAACAACCTGGCTCAGCCTCTCTGGACGTGAGTCAAGGAGGGCAAATGTTTAGTTGCAGCAGGCAGACAAACTCTGGGCCTGTGGGGACAAAGGGCAGGTTAAGAGCAGCCGCTGTTAATAAATGTTGTTGCCACAGAGTCAGCTGGTCTGTACAAAAGTAGGCATAAGTTATCATGATAAGGCTACTGACCATGTCTCACTGATGGGCCTTGGAGACTTTAAAGCTACCACTTACCAGTCATGACAAATTTTGTAGAAAGGCAACAATAACAGGCTAAAACTTTATTTTCCCCATTTTTGTTAATAAGGAAACTGATGTTTATCCTCTTATAGGATACTAACAAGGAGCTGGAAACAAGCTCCACTTACCAAAGAACACATTATACTAGATCTGCAGTTTATACCTTTAACGATTATTGATTAATCTGGAGATTAGTGTTTCAAATAACATTCATTTTGTGGTCTACAAAATATTATGTTCATATTTGTTGTACCTAAGATCAAAAACCCAAGGCGACTCAGTTTGTTATCGCATGAGAGGAAGAAATGTTACAATTTAGAGAATCAGGAATGTTAGCATTTTTACATAAAAATGCTTATAGGATGAATAAATTAACAAAAATGGTTATTTTAATTGATTAATTAATGATTCAACAGTTTTATCTCTGCAACACACTTTAGGTTAGTAGTAGTAAATACTAATAGTAATAGTAGTAAATTATCATACTGTTTCTAGTCAGGTTCCAATGTTTCTCATACAAATGTTTATTTGTTAAGGCCCAACACAATATCAATAATGACATTTTAAAATATGAAAAATAACTCTCTCAGAAGTCACTTACAATGTTATGAGTATAAAATTTGCTCTTTGTGTATCCACAGTGTTCTCCTGATGAGCTGCAGTGTACTAAAGTTACAGTGCAAAAATTTGTATTATACAACTGCTGCAATGAATTAGTATTTCCTCTATCAATTTCTCTGACAATTATATATTTTAGTTTGTCATTCAGACCAAGGTGGCTCATTCAAAAGTCCTGTTTTGTCTGTGTGAAATCCAAATCTATTCAGTTTACCACCATGTCCCACCATATAAAAACATCAAATCCTCATATTTGAGAAGCTGGAAGCTAAAAAATTGTTTGTCAATTAAGTTTCTGTTCATTTAACTGATTGTGCAGCTTTAAAACCACTTAATTTAGCAGACTTTTAAACCCTCACACTGACTTCTGATTCACTTTTAAACACATTTTACTCAAACTGCAGGCTACGGATTTCATCTACAGTAAAAGTGCACAATGAAGGGATCAATCATCTAGTTGGCCATGTGAGGAGGTGAAATGATTACAGTAAGATTACAGGTTACAGCAAGTAAAAACTTTTTGGCTGTTAATACGGTAGCCACTTGTACAATTGTGATCCTCTCCTTTAAATATGTCTCTACTTTTTCTGGCTATAAAATACACACACTGTACACTAATGTGTCTAACACTGGTTGTATTCAGAGAACAGGATGACCCTCGCTGTGTGGATAAGGCTGCTAGCAAACTGAGCAGACTACTAGCGTTAATAGGGTATTTAAAAATATCTGAGTCATAAGTAGGATGAGAAGATTAACGTCAAGTATGTGTTTAAGTTAGACAGGAAACCGGTGCTAGGTTGAAGCAGACGGTTTCAAAGTTCATTAACGGTGTAGCTGAAGCCAAGTGAGGGTGACTGTGCAACTACAGGCGGGTTTAGAGACGGCCAGCTAGTTCTGTTTGGGCCAGGTTAAAGTGGCGACCCGAACAAGTGACCGATGAATGCCGCGGTTAAATTGTGTATCCGGGTTAGAATCAGTTCTACGGATCTTTTGAAAACATTTAAACTTGGTGTAACATAAAACGGCTGGGTGTATTGTGTATTGTCTGTAGGAGATTTTCAAACGCTGTGGGCTGTGTTGACACCGCGAGAGGAGCGTGAGACGTTTTCTAGCGGCGGTTTGACAGGACACCGTGGGTGAACTGAAAACAAACGTCTGCCTAACGGAAAAGCGAGAGTTTGCCACTGACAAAGACAAAGACGACACACACAAAAACACTCGCAATTCCGATTCCCCCCTTGGCTCCATTACCTTCGCCAGCTCTCTGTCGTACATTTACTCGAAAAAAAAAAAACACCGATTTACCTTCGTCAGCGACTCGGCTTTTGCAGTTGGGCTCGAAGTGATTTCTGCTCCTCAACCCGCTCACCTCCGCCATCTTGGACTGGTGAAATCTGACGTGTCTGACGTCAAAGCAGCTTTTTTTTTTCTTCTCGCACTCCGGGGGGAAGTTCGGGCCCAGCCGTGGATCAGCTGGACCAGCTGGACCACTCAGTGCGGTACAACACCGCTCGCTTTAACGAATTCACCTTTAAGCGTATTAACAGTTGCATACATATATGAAAAAATGCTTCATATCTAGTGCTGTGCGATACTTACAAATTTTGAATCGATCCGATACTAAGTAATACAGGGTTGCTATACATGCTGATAAAGCGCACTGAAAAAATAAATGCATCAACAGTATGCTAAATATGAAAACTTTTCATGGTCAGTAACAATTCTGATTAAAATAATTAAAATAATGGTTTCAATGAAAAATCTACATGTAACCTAAATATAAAATGTATCTAGTGTAAGCCACTTTCATATTTCAGATATGAGATATATTTCAATAAATATCAAGCAAAATTATTAAATTAGACAAGACGTGTTACAGAGGTGGTGGGTAACTAAGTATATTTACTCAAATACTGTACTTAAGTACAATTTTTAAGTACTACTTTTGTTTTCATTTTGTTTCACTACAATTTTGAGAAAAATGTACTTTTACTACACTCTATGTAATCTCCAGCATTCCAGCATACCTCCGCAGGTTTAGAGTCATATAAAAATTTATGTAAAGTAATGAAGTGTTGATCTATGATTTGTAGATCAACTGCACCTGTTTCACAGTCACAGGTGTCTTAGAGGAAAACTTTTACTTATGTACTTTAAGTAAAACGTGCTCTATCATGCACTACAGTGTAGAACATTATAGATTACTTTTACTTTTAGTGGAGTGTTTTTCTAGGTAACTTCTTTTACTTGATCCAATACAACACATCATTGGTGTAGTCTGCAGAGTGCAGGGGCGTAGCAAAGAATTCTGAATCCCTGAGATGCTATGGCCTGCACTAAAAATCATAATAAATTTTCATAATAAATAATTTTAATTAAATAATTTTTCTCTCATTTGAACAGTATAAATGTCCAAAAAGCATTTTTACGCCATTTTCAATGCTGCATTTCAAATCAAGAAAACTGCATTTTAAGACTCCATGTAATATTTACATGTGTAATACAAGAATTACCAGAGTTACTGACGTAGCTGGCAGCATTTTGTAAAACTGAGCCAGAAGCTGTTGTGCATTTCTTTTGTAAATGCCCTTTATCATCTGTTTTTTTGTTTTTGTTTGTTCGTTTTTTGGCACAACATAGTGAAACCCATCTCAAATCAGACAGGTCATTCTGTAATTGGGTTAGCAATCTCAAAATTTGAAAGCAAGAATCAGTCAGTAGACCTGTGTCACATTATAAATGGTAATTGTTTGATGGTCTAACTTTAAATACATAAAGCCAGATTATATGTGTGCTCCAAATATAAATGTGTCCTTATTCAAACTAAACAAATCTCAGTTCTATGATGACAAACAAAAACAGTATATGCACGCTGACATATTTTGCTTATTTATTTATTTGGTATTCTATTAATATATCTCATTTGTAACATTATTTATTTATTTTGTATTTCTTTTTCTGTATACTGTAAGTGATATGATGCATTCTTGCTCCTCTAGCTTCCTGTTGGATGTACACAACCAGTCAAACGTTTGGACACACATAGGAATTATGATGTTTTTCATGAAAAGATACAAACAATATACATATACACCTCCACATATAGTGTGAAAGGATGCACAAGGTGTTTTTATTGTTTTTTTTTACATTAACTTGACATACAGTAGAATTTGTTGGTATGTGAAAAATCCTTGTCCTTAATGACACGAACATCTCAAACAAACAACATGCCTGTCATTGTTTAATCCTAATTACTCCATGGAAAAAACTTGCCATACTTTTCCCCACTGGGAGGCCTATTGATTTCAAACAACAGATGTTAGAAGGACACCGACATAAAACAAAAAAACACACATCTAGACCTACAGCAAGAGGCAAGAAGATTTTTATAGCGCTTAACTATACAATAGATAAGTTAGATCGTTTATAAGCAGAAAACTAATGGTTGAGAATATTTGTACTGAAACAGAAAGTGGCAGGTAACATGGTCAGAAAGCTGAGTTACATGTGACCAGGCTCTTTGGTTGGACTGAAAACATTTACACGAACACATCTAGGATCTCTGACCAGGATTTATCATGGTTTTATTTAGCTGATAAGTTTATTGTTTAATGATCACAATCAATAAACACAAGTCATAATGGGTTATCTTTTTTTGTTTAGTTCAACAAGAGGTCTGACAACCTGATGCTCTTTCACAGACGTGATGGTGCATTTGCAGCTTTTATTTTTACTTTTATGACCACAGCATTGCAACCTCTCCTTGCTGTATGTCTGTAGATTAAACCGAGCCACTAATCATCAACAAAACCATCCCAAGAATGTAAGATGCGAATCTTGCAGGAAATTGGATCAATTTCCTGAATGTTTCATGGCTCACTTTGATTCATTATGTTTACACAGCTACTTTTTTATTCTCTTCTCTGCTTAACACTGGTTTTCTGACATAAGCAACATGAGTATAAAACGTATTATAACAATAATTGATATTGATATATTTTCCTTCACTGTTGCACCTTGTGCAGTGTATACATGATAGTCTTAGAACGTGATATGACTCTAGGGATGACAGTATTGGTTGATCAATACACCTCTTGTGTCCAAAATGATACATTGACATTAAGTTAACTAATTTTAGATAGTGCTATTTGTTATCTAAAATCATGCATTATCTTTGGCGATCCATAAACCCATCAGCATTATGGAATCAAATTTAAATGTGGCCAATATAAACAAACACCTGGACTCATTCATTGACCTTAGTTGACATGTTTAGTGCTACTTATAACATGTTAGCCTACTAAGATGTTAACTACTATGGTAAACACTTACACTCACTGAGCACTTCGCTAAGTACACATGGATAATTTGTCCAATACAGCAGCTCTGCCATGAATTCTACTGTTACAAGGATATCATTTCTGTGTACCTCATTCATGGCTATAACCATGTCTACTCCTGTGGTAACTAGTGGCCATAGTGTCTCCTTCGTCTTTGCACTCACTGCCTTGATGACGAATTAATGTGACTTTCACTGATGGACTGCCCACAGTAAAGATAAGGCCTATCTACCACATATTTCTGATGCAGTAGAGATATGTTAGTTTCCACTCAATAACTTTATGGTGTTTTAAGTGCTCTCAATGGTGATGGCTGTTAAACAGAAAGTAATAAATGCTCTTCACCTCAGTGGATATATGCTGGCTTCATGTGTTTACCCAGCTGTCCACATGCAGCATTATGTACTGACATTGTGGAAAGACTATCTGCTGACAGAGATACATAAATAGGAAGGATAGGAATAGGATTTTCTTCAGGCCTTGTAATCCTATGTGAAAATCTACTTGGCTGGTAGGTTCAGTGGTTTGGAGGACTTGGGTCTAACAATTATGAAGGTCAGTTGTGACCTGGTTTTGGTTTGGCAAACCTCTGTGTTGTAGATAAACTTATGTGACCTTTTTCCGATGAAATTATTGAGGCAACCTCAACAACGAAGGAAGTAAACAGCCCCAGTTTAGTGTTTCTACTTTATCAGGCTCTAAAGGTTTTATTCTTATATATAAACACAGGTGTTAGCAGAGTTACCATTATTCTTGGAGCATCATCTGTGTCTTTCAACCAAACAAGTAGGATTTTTAGCTTTTTATGTTGAGTGATAAGACTCAACATGAACATGTTACTTGAACAATTCATTGACAATATAGAGGACATCTGCTGAGGAAGCTTGTGCGATACAGTTGCCTTTTTAAAGGAGTTGTTTAAATGATCACCAGCAGGTTTGGTCTGTTTGCATTAGCTGCCATAGTGAGCTGTGTTTGTATTGTCCTTTAGATCAACTTATGGTACAGGAGTTGTTGTTAGAGAAAGTAATCAAACTTTCCAACATGACTAATTTGTGTACAGCTAAGGTGACAAAGAGCATATTGAAGCATATTACATACGGATTCAAAGCTCACTTTGACACTCAGGTTTTAGTTGTGTAACTGCGATTGGCTGTCTGACAAGTGCTGGATCAACACACTCTCTCAGAGGGACAGCCCCAGGTATCCTGGAGATCCTGCTCTATCTCAAGATTAGATCTGACATTTAGGAGTCACTATAAGATTTGTCTTCCCTGTGCCCTAATGCAGTTTAAGAATAAGAGATAAAACTTAGTGCCTATAGGATATTCTAGTTCTTCTGGTTCTATTCTAACTTGGATCACTTGCAGACATTTTTTTCCTGCTGGGAAATTAGGACCACAGAATTTGGGTACAGGAAGAGCTGGGAATATATAGTAATTACTAAAGTTGATTAATGAAGAAGAGCAAAGTATTTAGCATCGTGACTTCCCTAATCCGAAACATAAACAGTACATTGCTAGTTTGGATAATTTCATAATTGTTTATTGGACTTTAGGTTCGTCAGTGAGCGCTTCTCCTTCTACCACCTTTTTTTTTATACCAAACTCAGCATTCACTCTATTGATTGGGGTCAGTGGTTAAACATACAGTTGGAAAAGGTCAAGGTACCCACATAAAAGGAGGAAGTAGGCGCCTGCAGGACAGTTTGGGAAAGAATTATTTTTTCGAAAGAGTGAGAGTGGAAAATACAGACCAGTGGTGTTAATCTGCATCAGTGCTCTTCTATTCTTAGCTGGTCCCGTCGGCCAGCAGAAATATGAGAGACACATGTGATGACACACTTGATAAATTTAGAGTGGGTCAGACAACAGACAGAATCCCCATACCAGAACTGGACTCCAGATGTATGTACTACATACATGTAGTATATGTGCCTGTGTCTGCATTGTAAGGAGGAGGTTACTAAGAGTGTGAAGTCTGTTGTCTGGGGCCGGTCAGAGTGATTATAACCCTGCCTGTTTAATGCTTTTATGTTTTCCCACCATCAGTACTCATTTCATGTTTGAATACAAGACAATTACATCATATTGCAATCCGTTGAAATAAACTTTAGATTTAGGAATTAATTGAGACTGGAATGGCTCCCTCTAGTGTCGACAACCTAAAATTAATTTCCTGAAATAGGCAGCTCGGAGAAAATAGAAACAAGATGCATTTCATTAACATTAAAGGCATTATGATATTCTGGTGAATATTTGCAACAACAAAAACATAAACATTTTATAATAATAGTTATCTTCATTTTTTGTACATACTTTTGTAGGCCATAGAATAGAATAGAATAGAATAGAATAAAATCAGCCACTATTTCAGTGGCAAATGCTGCACTTAACTAGTTGACATATTATTATAACTTAATTTATGGATTCAGATTTGCCACAAAAATAGTGGATGGGTTTGATTACACTTCTCGACAGTGTCATTAAAACAATCCAAAAATAAAGAAATTCTGATTACATGGTAATCCCTCAGCAAAAATAATAAATTACTTATAAGTTTCTCATTTGGGAACATAAATGGTAAGCTGCAGGAAATATTTTTAGGCACTATCAAACACTATGAAACAAACAAAAAAAGATTTTAACAGTTACAGTTTTGTGGAAGGATGTTTCCCACCTTGCACTCACATTCATTGTGATAAAGGGGAGGTCAAAAACTGGGTGAGGCATCCTGTTGGAGCTACAAGTAAACTGACTTCTCATGCTGTAACGCGTTTAGTGAATAAAAAAAAAAAATCAACATACTATTGAGAAGGCTGAAACACTAATTGCTGTAATTGCACTTAATACCATTCAAACAAAGAAAAAATTACTGCATGTATTTGTGAAGAAACCAAAGAAAACATCTGGGTAAAATAATTATTATATCATAATTTATTTGGAGGTGTCTTGTTGAAACAACCCTTCAAAAATACAGATAATATCCAATGTTAATATCATCAATATGTTAATATCAATCAAATATAAAAAATAGTTAAAGTTCTAAACTTGTGAGGCTTAATTGATGATTGTGGCAGGATACACTGCGCAGATTCAGAGAAATTCAAAGGCATTTTAATATTTCTCTGCTACCACATGGTGGCAGTGTAGGCCTGGTTGAGTTAGCCATTAGATGTGTTCTCAGCAAGTACAGTGTCGAGGTATTTATTTTTCAGTGTTAGACTATTTGGCAACTGTTATACTTGTTATTAAATCTTTTATTGATTGTGTCTTTTTTCCTGAGGCTTAACTTCTCAGGTGTAAAAGATTTCTGTGTTTGATTTTTGTTTCCGCAGCGCCATCACCAAGGCAATAACTTTGTCAGCAATTAATCAACTCAAACAAACAAAAAAGAGTCATTCAAGTTGTCATTTCCAGTAAGGTGGAGCAGTATACCAGTTTTGTGTCTGTTCTTGTCTGCATTTTAATACATTTAATTTTACTTTTGATTATTTTTATTTCACTTACTTTATAGAATTACCTCTGAGTTTGAAATATGCTTGATAAATAATGTCTTAAAGAAAAACGGGGACCAAATTAAATTAGCAGTTTTACAAACATGCATCATTTATAAATGATTGATCACTGTCAACCCCATAGAAATAGTTAATCTACTTGAATAATTTATAGACAGCTAACAATCAGCATTGTTACTGAATTTAAGGAACATTTGTTAATTTTCACAGGCAATAAATGACAAGTAATGACATGACACTGTATTCATGCACAAACTATACATATAATTAGATATGCAGTAAGTTATTACAAAACCTGAAATGTTATTTTCACACAAGTTGGAAAACAGTGAGTTGATATTGTATATTAATCAATAATTTAATCTTGTATTTTGTGTAACCAAGACTTAAGGTGAACATTAATTGTTCCCTGTCAGTTTTTCCATTTTCCATATTCTTGGATTCAATGCCACAATAAATACAGTATATCATCAGCATAAATATTAATTTTGAATAATTTAAAATGTACTTAATGTAGCAAAGTACATTTGTGTAGCTGTTCATTATTAAATTGTCCCCTGTGAATAGTATTTACAGTGAATCTAACTTAATTAGATTAAGACAATTCAGATGCAACAACATGTGCAAAGTTTTAACTAATTATTATTATTATTATTACAATTAATAGGCAATTTCACTAACTATCAACATCTCCAAGGTCATAAGATAAATCTGAAGGATCATGAGGAAAGAAAAGAAGACACAGCAAAGTTCTGCAGCATAAATTTATATTCATATTTCACTATTTATTATCTAAACGCCTATAAACAGTAGCAACAGCTGAAACTGTCAGAGAAATGCATCAAAGTAAAACTTTAAACCAGTAGTTTAAAGTAGCATAGAACAAAAATACTCAATTGATGTACAGTTTTTGAGTATATGTACTTTCCCCTAAGAAGACAATACTTAATATTGCGATATTAATACAGTTATAATATTTTTATGCAGTGTTATTCAAGTATTAAACCTCATCCAGCACAATTGTTGGATCCTAAAACTTTTCTGTGTTTCCTCCACACAGCAACAAGTTTATTGTCCACTCTCTACTGCCTCATACAGTTTGGTCGGGTTGCTGAATCAACAACATTGCTGCCAGGTTGTCATGGTGTCTGATTGTTGAGTATCATGTCACGCGCCCCATCACAGCCGGGTGTCCCTCCGAGCCTTCACCGATCCCATGGTCGCCATGATGTTTTCCTTGGCAACCACAAGAGGCTGGCCAGGATGGTGGAGCCAGTAGAGGTTGGTGGTGTTGGGCCACCTCACATCGTAATATATAGTTTTAAGTTATTTTGGTGACATTTTCACTGATAGTTTTTATTTTAAGGTAGCTGATAATTGTTTTTTGTAAACTGTACACAGTGTGAATTCTAATTCCTGGAAAGACCCAAATCAGAGAATAAACATAAAATAAAAAGTCCTGTTAAAAACATTGCTGAATGCTGAAGCTGGTTTTGACAAACAACACAGTCTGATACAGAGTCAATTATATACTAGTATAAAAATGTAGTTAAGTTTAGTTAGTTAACAAACAGTTAACTAGATAGACTAAATAAATATTACTTTTAAAAAAAGCTGTTTCCAGCTACAGTAGTCATTTACAATATTAACAATGTCTAACCTGTATTTCTGATCAATAAGATGTTATAAAATCTGTGTGTGTCCGACTATTGAATGGTAGTATATGGTATATAATGAAAATGTACCTGAAACTATACTTCAGAATATCTGTGTGAATGTATGTAGTGTTTTTCATTGATAGCAATCCCCTTTGGGGACAGACTGTTGATGCTGGAGAACTGAAATGTCTCTGCAGCATCTTTTCAACTTCTAACACAGCCTACATATAGTACTTTTTACATCCATGTCAGCTCTTCATGACTCAGAAACCTGTTTTGGAATTGAGCTTAGGTCTGCTACAACAACAAGCGACAAACACTGTTAAATCAAGACCATGGCCTCTGCAGGATCCTGATGTCTCCAGGACTCCAAGCCCTCAGGGGCAGGAGATTGAAAGGGAAAGCCAAGAAGGAGACTCTGAGGCCAGGCTAGCTAACACACCAGCAGGGAGTCTCATCACTCTCTCCACACTTCTGCTGTCAGGACTTTTGTTTCAGCAACATTACTCACACACAAAGCTGTGCCTCCCAGGTAACTATACTGCTGAGCTGGTGCTGACAGAGGGAGGGACAGTACACAGTCTCAGCTCCCAGTACAGCGCTCACAAAATGTGACTGAACCAAAGAAAGAAGACGAAAATCACATCAAACAACTTAAATCTCAAGACTACAAGACTATGTCTCAACACCACAGTCTGAATGACCACTGTGCCAGTCTGTGTCAGTTCCACTGGTGAAAAGTAACTGAGCAGGAGCTTGAACAAATAACTAAAGTTTTGCACATCACAGTTTATAGGACTGTGTTGATTTAGTAATGTAGCTGTAGTCTGTTACTTTTTCACGAAACTATTTATATGTATGTGTCTTAAAACATGTGTCATGTACAGTATAGGAGGAAACCAGAACGGTCTCAGATTCAAGCAATGTTGACTATGTGGAGAAGAAAAAACTGACATCAACACAAAGCACTAAAACAAGCCAAGGCTGATGACTTATTGCCTGTTGGCACCAGAACAATATGTCTCATCTTGTGTTTGCTAAACGAACCTGAGTTAACAGGGTCAGTGTAATATGGCTTACTTTTACGAATTTCTAAATAATTTTATAATGGCATTTTATTCACCAAAAATGGCTTAGTTATAATCAATCTTTCTAAACAGGTGACCTTTTGAAGTCGTCAATGACTTTTTCCTCTATGTACTGCAGAAAAACACATTGTTTTTTCAGTGACACACAATGGTCTCGCAGTGACAGGATAAGTAACCTATAAGTTCAACTCTACACTTTAATATTAAGGTAACATTTATTTAATTCAAATAAATATTCCTTTGTCTTTTATCTTTTTGTGATTCTTTAGCAAACTTGACTTCACTTCTCCTCAGCTCTATAATAACAGGGTGCAGATTTGATTTCACTTGTCTATCTACCATGATGACAGAACTACTCTTGTGTGTCTGAATCCTTCACAGACTGAAGATGGATTTTAATGACACTGCGTCTTCTGCTTTCCTTCACATTTCTCCATTTACTTCTACTCAAATTTATTGTCTACCCCCTGGTGTCATGGCATCTAGCAAAAACAAACAAAACAAACAACAATAACTCAGTAAACAAAGAGGTAACATGTTGAACATTCTTGTAGGAATCACGCTGTGTTTTTTAAATATTCTCGTTTTCGTTCTAAATGTTTTAGCATTTACTCAGCAATTATCTATGCTTTAATTCTCATCGACCAAATTTGAAATACCCTGAGGAAATATGATTGTTTACAACATTTTGCTTTTTGAACACTTCTCAATCATTTCCAAACAATTTTCTCTTTTCCTCAAAAATGTAAACTTTTGTTGTTCGCTCAGAAGAAAATACAAGTAAGGAGTTTTATTTATCACAGCTCACAGCAAGATAGCAACAATCTCCTTTTATTGTCTTATATTGCAATTTATAAAGTCATTACCCGTGCCTGATTGACATGTTAAAAGAAAGTACCTCAGAACTGAGTTAATTTAATCTTTATTTAACCACAAAATCTTTTGAGATACATAATCTCTTTCACAAGCATACCTTTTTAAAGTCGCAACCTAGAGTAAGTTATGCAAGACACATAAATATTTTATATTAACATTCACACACAGTGTGAATAACACAGGAATAACACCTGCATTTCCCCATTGGAAGTGGGGGAACAAATACTATGCAGCACGTCACACACCCCCATTCTTTATTAATGTGTTTTGCACATAAATATGAAAAAGAGTCCAACCATTGTGATTCTGATATATCAGCAGGTTTAACTTGCTTTTTTTTCTGGACTTTGGCCCAGTCCAGGACACGACAATCATAATTCCATCAAGAACTTTTACTGATGGGAAGGTTCACTGACTTATCAGGAACCTTCCGGGGGAAATGCACCTGTAGTTTAGTGAAGATCAGTTAAGTGAGATGAAAATTTTATGATTAAGTCAAGTCTAAAGTCCTCAGATTGATGCCAAAGTCATGTGCCTGAAGTTCACACGTTGTGGACATGTTCATAGTTTGGAGAGACACACAGAGAAAGAGGTGTCTGTTAACATGTGTGCAGCTCTATCACCTCTCCCTCTTTCTGGGCACAGCTTTGTGCACCATCAAAGGCCCTGAGCAAAGAGACATGAGCCTTAATTGTTGTGCTTTATCAGGGGGATAAAGGCAGGATGGGCATCAATTTAGGACGCCTTTATTAGACTACAAAGTGTGACAGACTGAGGGAGAGATAATTGGCAGAGGGTAAAGGAGGATGGGATGAAAGAGGAAAATGATGGAGAGACGAGGAGGAGAGGAGACGTGGATAGAAGTGTATTTGATCAGGCAGTTATGGAGCTAAGAGGAGAGGAGACTGAAAGAGGAACTTGTTCCTCTGGTTGAAGCTACCCAGCTTGTTTTGCAGGAAAGAAAAGTAGTCTCTCATTCATCTTGTCATAATTTTCAACTTCGAATTGTCACTCAGTTTGTAGATAAAATGTTCAATGTTTAGTTGCTGCAAAATCTGCCTGCAATCATTTTAAATGCATCACACATTTCCAGCATTTTAAGCTTCATTACAGCTTTGATTTATTTAATAATCTGACAAGGACATTTTATGTGCGGCATAAAGTTTAAATATTAAATTTGTTAAATGGTTAATAAAGACATATAATGTTTTCCGTACAGCTCTGATGTTTCCCAAAGACACATCATAATTAGATGTCTCTCGTTGTCATTGTGAAGGGTTTCCTGAATTTAAGTGTTTGCAGAGTTAAGAGTCATATATTTGTTGGGAATGGGCATTTTAAGGCTTTGTGTAGTGTTAGGATGAACTCGCTGCTCGGCTTTCCTGGACTCCACAGCTTGTTAATGTGACAGGATAACGTCGGCCTCCTTCTATTACATCTGAACTAATGTGTTTGTATGATTATGCTGTGGTGCTCCGAAGACTGTAAAACAAAAGCTTAGCATCATTTCCAATCTGTCCCCTACACAACACACTAATTACGTCATTTACTTTTGATGCATGTGATGAAGAGCTGTCAGAGCTGCTGAAAGTCTGTTTTAGTCTATTTCATTCTGATCATCTTAAGAAGCGTTAGATCGGTTGTTGGGTTAACACCCTCTGCGTCACTTTGTCATTCCCACATATCACATGCACACTCATCATTCCTGAGTTCACACATTGACTGTGCAGCCCCAAGCCCCCCGTCCCTGTCCTCTCCTCTCCATCGCTGACATGAATATGAGTGTTTTTATGTGTGCTGTGAAAAGGCGTCGCTAAGTTAAGTGGCCTTGTTGTATTCTGCTGGGGCTCTAACGGCTTCCAGTGGGGGGTGTGGATGAGAGGGGTGGTGGTGGTGGTGGTGCTGGGGGTGGATGAAGGAGAGGCCTGCAGCACCATGCCTAATCAGCCTTTCTCACCAGGGTCAAGACTTTCTGTCTGGGTCTGTGGTGCTCCCTGCCACTGAGGACTCGCCCTTTCAAGCGCACAATGTCCCTGTCAGTCCCGACAACACTTCCTGCCTCTGCTGGCTCCAGCCCTTGCAGGGATACACAATATTTCACAGCTCCCAACAATGGCCTGTCTGCCTGCACCCACCATATGGTTACTATGGGCCACAATATTGACACACATCACTAATTATTCAAAGAGCAGAGACACTGAGCAAGGGAGCTGAGTAAGGCGCCTGCATAGGTTTCTCTCTGTAATGCAATGTGACATTAGACTGTGCCTCATACAAGCGTGCATGCAAACACCAACCTTTATCCTTTGAAGTCAATATAAATATTTTAAAATTATAATACACTCTATTTTCATATAAAGTGATTTTGTTCCAGCTCATATTGGTGTTTTTTAACTGACGGTCACTGCGTCAAAATTAACAGTATTTAAATTTTCTAAAAATGCAAAACCACAACCACATTTTTGTGAAAGCACCACATCACAGACTGGATTTCTCAGCTTGTCCCTACGTGGCATAAAAAACAACAACTTTTTTTCTGCAAATAAACGTGTCTGCTTATGAGTTAAATAAGTAAAAAACATTTTTACATCTGCGGTTTATACCCTGAGTGCCAGGATGTGATCCATATTGAATGTGCTTTGTGTGAACAGGAGGACATCTGGACTACGGTCTATAGGCATCCAGCACACCTCTGGCCAACATATGCCTGTTTTTATTCCCATAGGAGCTTCGTCACTGCGCAGGGAATAATACAACAGACATGATGTTTAAGAACTCAATCTATAACCTGTGGTTGCTTTGGATTCTGTGTATTTGTATTATTTAAATTCTTGTGCAAGTAGAAAAAACACTGAAAAATCTTTAAATTTATGACTTCAGTTAACTTCTAGGCTTCAATGAATCATTTAGCAACACTAACGATATTGTTGTGAATTTATAAATGAGATATTGTGTCAGGGGCGCACATTATGTTATGTAGGGGGTTTGAATAGCACTTAAAAAATTTTGAAAAAACAAAAAACACAACTCTTAAACTAATTCTTATATTCAGGTAAAGTGTGGTAAGATGTCACACTTTTCCTTTTTTCCCACAGGAGGAGACGCACAATGTGACAATTTACTTTATCAAGCAAGACATCCTTACTTTTCTGGCCATCTCTGTATCCTTAATATTACAACATAAAGTAAAACAAAATATAATTGTTTGCCTCATCCTCATGCGTAAAGTTAGCTAATTACCTGCTGTCTGTTCTACTGTGAAATTGTTCTCTGATTGTTTAATTGAGCTTCAGTTAATGTTCCAGTGTGTTATTATGGTTTACCTAATGTTGAATATTATCAGTGAAACACAAGGACTGAAATGCTTTTTCTTTTCACAGCCTTGGCAGGAGGGAAACTTGTTTTCAAAATAACTTAACTACATATTCTTACATTCAGATCATAGAATTTGTTTAAGAACCAATAGAATCGCTAAACTTTGCATTTTGGGGGATCATACTTCATACAAACTCAGCTGACAGCTCATGCTAGCTAAATGTTAACATAAGAGTGGCGATGTGACACGCTATGTTGATATTTTTGCATTGGATGCTAATATTCGCTATTAGCACTAAATACAAACTAAGATATGTATAATAAGATATATATTATAAGAAATGGGAATTACTTTCTACCTTATGTTATGTCACAAATCAAAGACAGACTGAAAGCCGGTCATGTTGATGCTAACAAACTAACAAAAACACCAGGAGATCACGAAAGTGATTACAGTTCAGGAATTTGTGTACCAACTCTCATGGTTGCATGTAAATTGTTGTCAAGATGCATCCATACTTGGCAACCCTTCAAATTTCCCAAGTTTTTCATTTCCCTCTCCTACATTTCTCCAGGTTTTGTCAGAAACTTTTTCTTTTTTTTTTCATTTCATTATCCCAGCCTATCATGTATCATTTGATTGTATTGTTTACAGCTGGACATGCACATGATGAGCTGTTTGTCTCGTCTTCCTGCACAGAATGGAAAGCAGCAGAAATATTTATGCAAGTTTCGAAGCTTATGACTGTGATTAATGCAATTACATTTTTTCAATTAACTGAGGCATTTGCCTTTAATATTGGATTTTTAGTGTATGTTGCTGTGAGGATAAAAATGACTGAGACTCTTCACTGACATATGTGAATAAAACTGGTAACGTCAACTGGTAATGTTGTTTCTCCACATGCAAAAATGCTGATATAATTTAAAACCAACAGATGTTGGTTGACAACACAAATATAAGCATGAATAAAGTAAGACACGTCACAGAAGACCTGTTTTCATCACTCTCCCTCTCCTGCCTGGCCAAACCCCATTTCTCACTACCCCAACCCTCGTAGAAGCCCCAGTCCATCCGAGACCGGCTGCCCCCTGAGTGGTGGGAATGTCCTCCTGTGCAGCAGGCCATGACAGGCCCATGTTGGGACAGGCCTCAGCGCTCCACTCCACAGAGCAATCGATTGACAGCCCTCACTGAGGGAGGTGGAATTCTTCATCTGTCAGTCAAAATGCCACGGAAGATGAAGATGCGATGTAAAGGATCACAGGGACTTGATTTGTTTCCTCTCCTCTCCCCTCCTCTCCTCTCCTCTCCTCTCCTCTCCTCTTTTCCTTTCCTCTCTCCATCCACACAATGATTATTGTGCAGCTCCTGATAACACATAATTGCATTTTGTCTTTCACTGCCACTATGACGATGTTACCAACACGTACATATGATCTCTAGTGTTTCAGTGACATCAAAGAAACAGCGACTCCCACTGACGTTAGTTTTTGCGCTGGCGTCATATTGTCGTGGCTGTTGCACGTTCCTCAGTAATGCTTTTGTGCCTTTGACTGATTTAGCTGATGGAGAAAAGAATGGGCCTTTCTCACTTTTGTAGTTTTCTGAAAGCGAAACACTTCCTCCTCAGTGGGAGGCTCAGAATATACCACAGTAAGGTGGTGCTTTCTAAAATCTTTTCCTTTTTTCTTTCTTTCTCTTCTAAAATCTTTCAAGTTTTACCATCTCATCATCCCATAATGTGATAATGTGCTTTCCAGGAACTATGTTGTGTGGTAACTAATGGTTAAAAATGACTTTTACAATTTGACAATGACTACCTGCAGCGTAGCCGTAACCACACACCTTATTCTGAGGGACAACTCCATAATATTCTGTATAATAAACTGACCCTTCAGCTCAGAGTTTGCTCGGCTCTAAATCACACACACGATGTGGAGAAACAAAAAGCTCAGCGCTAACACTAACATTGTCAGAGCTTCCACTTACGCAGTCGACCAGTGTTTGCAAGTTGGACATCGTGTGAGTGATTTGTGCTCTTTAGCCACGTCCTCTCTGACATTACAGAACACGCAGCTGTAATTATGTAGCTACGTGAGGTTTGAGCTCACATCCATTAAAGTAAAAGCTAAAGCTAAAAGTGCTGAAGGACCAGAACAGGCTGACAGGCTGCTGGGTTAGAGTTCAGGGTTTGTTTCCTGACAGCTAAATGCTGCTAAAACTGGAAACACTCTTCGCTTGGGCTTGGTTTGTTTATGTTTTTGTTTATCCTTTTCCCTTAAATGGCATCACTCTCTCTTTTTTTTTCATGCTTATTTCACTCTCTTCTACTAACAAGAGCTATTACGGAAGCACTAATCCCAGACCAACTATATTATGCATTCATTATGCTTTATTCAGATACAAAACAGCAAATCACTGGATATTCTGCGCTCAGGTTCAATTCATTTACACGTCACAGCCATATAATGAGAAAGTCTGATTTCAGAGGGGATAATAACTCTCCATCAGTTGAATTGTCTCATTATCTGTCAGCTCTCGTCTCCCTCGACCGAAGCCTGATGGGTTTTGGCAACTTATTGCCGATGGCTAAACGAGGAGGAAAAGAGCAGCGTTTCAGTAAACAAGCGGAATAATGTTCCTTCAAACTAAATGAGAATGACACGCTGACAGTCAGCCTGCACTTATGCTTCTGTCATCTGATTCTGACAGTTAACCTCGGGCCCTGCACACAGGTGCTGCAGGACGCAGGCTGTGTTGTTGAATATGAAATATTAATGAATAAGAACCTTCTCGATTAAATTTTACAATAAGATTTATTTTTGATGAAAACTAAAAAACTGTTAACACATGACTGTGGAAGGAAATGTCATTCAAATAACAGCAAAAGGCAAAATTGTGAGGGATGTCACTCATTGATAAACACAATGAACTGTATATTGGTATTTATGTGTTAACCACAGATTAAAACACAAATAAACATACTGTATCTTGCAAGTCAAGTAAAACTGATTTGAATCTGTAAAACATTGAGATATAGATATTTTATTTGATTTTTTTTATATGTTATGCAAAATCACAGCTCGATCTCTCAGCTGTTCTTTTATAAGTGGTGAAAATACCATGTTATATACAGTTTTAATCAATATATATAATATATACTGTATATATACACCTGTAATATTAGAATTCATGCACATCCACTTTATGAGTGACAGTCCTGTCAAAACTGTCGTAACATTCACCATTTTACATTATATTTTCTGCTGTTAATTGTCCAGGAGCGATACAGTTTATCTATTTCAAATATATAATTTTTCATTCATTTTTTGTAGAGCACAGTGTCTATAAACAAAAAATGTAACTAATTGTCTACTTTGATTGAACCTTTCACTTGAAGATTTGTTCCTCTGGTAACAAAGTGCTGCTCAGACGTTTGCCCTCACAGTTCACGTTTATTATCCTTTAATCACTGGGGTCCTTCAGACCTTAAGCTCCCTGACGTTCTCGAGTTTATTTGACAGGACAAAGGCTGATATGGGGTTGAAGGAAAGTTTGTGTAGCTTCCTAATCAAGCGTTGGCAGATCTCTACTGATTTGTTTGTTTGAATAAAATCGTGCCTCACACCCGCCTCTACCCTCAGCTTGACATCATTAGCAGAGGAAGCTCCCTGCACCTTGTCTCTAACTTGTTGACCTCAGATCAGCGAGCACTCAGTTACATTTAGAAGATGCAGAATCTTCCCAGTTTGATGTAAAAGTTTGGGTTTGGCACTCGCTTGTTAGTTCTGAAGCTTTCAACCATTTACAGATTTCTTCCACTGCTTGCTTGAATATCTGTTTTTTCCAGCCGGAGATGCTGATGATGACTGACACTGAAGGCTGCTACTGTTTCAGTGTCAAATAAAGAATGAAACAGATTTTCAGGTCTTCATGAGCTGATGTATTAAGTTGAAAGTTTGACTGAACCCTTGACATGGACTTTACTTTGTCACCCGTCTGCTGTATTTTAAAAATAATATGGATAGTATCTGCTACCTGGTGGCCCTGTGTTATGTTTGCTGCTTGTTGTTGTTCCTTTGTGGCCCGTTCGTGGCAGATGGACTCCCAACCTGAGCCTGGTTCTGCTGGAGGTTTCTTCCATTATAGGGAGTTTTTCTTCTCCACTGTGGCCTAGTCCTGCTGAAGTGGGATTTTTTGGGGTTTAATAAATATAAAATAAATAACATGGTTTGGAAAGTGCCTTGAAATGACTTTTGTTGTGATTTGGCGCTGCATAAATAAACTGAATTAAAACTACTCGGTATTTTTTGGCATCACCAACATGGAGGCTGCAAGTGAAGCAAAAGTGGCGTGAAAAAGCTGCAGACTACGCATTTAGAGAAGCATTACTTCCACAATCATCATCTGAACTCTGAACTATTTCCCAAACTCTCTTGATTTTTGTCGTCTTGCTGCCTTCAGCCACAAACAGCCACGTGTTAAGAAACAAGAGCAGCATTTCTTCAATATCCTACTTTGTCTGTACCTGTGTGTCGCCACACAGTCAAACTGAGTAGAAACCATTTAAAGGAAAACTGTTACAGCTGAACCACTTTTGATGAAAGTGACCAACACAGAAATGACAATGAAATATTGCTATATTGTTGTGTTTGTAAAAAAGTCACTTTGACTTTCCATCTGTGCCCTCTCTGTTGATCTTCTCTTTCCTTCAATTGCTTGGGCTTATCGGGAGCATGTGTTTACATTCAGAACACCGGCCAAAGCTAACAGAACCGGACCACAGCCCTCAGTTAGGTGGAGGAGGGGTGTGCGAGGACTCTTCAGTCCAGCTTTTACACACAGTGTTGATATGTTCTGTATGAGAAAATACAGCCACTGACTGGAGTAGACGTAGTGTGTATCAGGTTAAACTTGTGAGACATTCAACTGACTCAGTATAGAAATATAAGACAGTTTAACTCCATCTGTATTTTCACTTAAGTGACTGTTAGTTATTCCTGAGTCATGTTGGTCGACAGAGTCCCAGTTCACTTTTTCTAGCAGCACAGCGAAAAGCAAAGTCCACTCACAGAGCGTGTTTAGTGGCGGTACAGGAAGCATCCTTCTTCTTTCGACATCTCTACGTCTCTGGGCTTTTAAAACCACCAGAACATGCTCCAGCTCCCATGATTGCACCACAGATCCCCCGGTGTGCTCAGTAAAAACACTCTGCTGTCATAACATGAGAGACTGAGGGAGGCAGAAGTAAATATAGAGAGCAGAGAGATAGCAGAAGAGATGGAGAATTATACACAAATATGCACAACGCTCTTCACCTCCACACCAGGGCGCTGGGCCAAACACAATTCATGCTTGAATGCTGCACTGCGTTACGCAGCAGAAAACAGACACTGAGCTGACTAATGGCTGGAAGGATGGCCGCAAATCCTGACTAACCTCATCAACCACAATAGAAGTCCCTGGTTTCACATCACAGCAGGAAGTTGTAATGCTTTTAGTGCTCGCAGATTGGTTTAAGTCTGGGGCTTTTACATCTGTGTCTGTGTCCCAATGTCTGCTGTGTCTGTCTCTGTCCGTAAATGAGTAAGTGAGCATTGTAAGTATCGGAATAAGATAAAGCAACAAACTGATTCCTATATTGTAGCTTTAATATATAAACTAAAATTCTTATGTTAATTTTTGTTTATATTTAAAGTCCTGATCAAGTGTTTTATTACATTGTGTTGTGAGTTCAGGCCCATGCTTTACTTTATTTACTAAAATTTTATTAAACACAACAGTCAAGTGTTTCACTTAATCTCACTTTATTTTTCAAGAATTTCTTGGTCCAAATTCTGAAGATAGACGTATCGCTCCTCTGGATTTTCTGGAATTGTGGTATCAATCAGTTCACATGAGGTTGTACAGAGTGGAGCATCTTCTCTCACAAACAATCAAGCAGATATCACTCTAATATGAGGTACTCACCTGCTGCCAGTTACCTTAACCAGTAATACAGTGGTCAGCACTGTGTTTTGTACACTGGGGTAGGAGGTCCGTCCATTTTGCAAACCTTGTTATCTAAACTCACTGAGATTCACTTAGTGTTTCCCTTTTTTTTTTTTTTTTTTTCTCACATTCACAAACTGATTTTCACTGTCATACGCAGCAGACTGCTGCACTGGCAGAGCCAGGCAATGAAGGCAATTCATTTTTATTGAAGAGAGGGGATATACAGGATGTGTATAGTAACTTCAAAGTACACAACCTGTACAGTACAGCAATAAGTTTTATCTTGCAAAAAGATTTACCACATATTTCAGACAAATTATCAGGGGGCTTAGTAAAAAAATCATTTTCTAACTGGACAGAGGACTGATCTGATGAGCTGCTGTGATGATCACCCAGTCCAATCAGACATGACTACATAGTTAAAATCTGAATGGGATTTTTTCGCCCACCTTCATAACTTCCAGTATTGCTTGAAGGTGTGATATTGGCAAAAAATCATATCTCAATGTAGGCTATGAATCCAGTGGCGTCTTTTGTCTGTTCGCCCATTTTTACCTTCAGACATGTTGGTTTATCATCACATTGCATGGAATCATTTTACATGCACAACTGAAAATTAGGCCCTTGTCTGTCCCGTGTGGCTGGCCTTTTGAAACGCTCTTTTTTTTCTATAGTGAGTGAGTGATATACTCGATAATATTAGCTGGCGCATCTTTACAACAACAGGAATATATTTTTTTAGACGACGTATAATAGGCAGCTCTGTTCCAAGTCATGTAGAGAAAATCTTCTTGTAATTAACTGAAACAACTGATAACAACTGAACTGTTGTGCTTAAAGTGGTTGTGTGTTAGTTGGTGACCTTGACATCCATCCATCCATCCATCCATCCATCATCAGTACCACTTATACTGGAGCTGATCCCTGATCATCACAGGACTGACACATATACCGTTCACATTCACTTACATTAAGTAACTAGGTGCATTACATTTACTCAAGTACTGTACTTAAGTAAAGTTTTGAGGTGCTTGTACTTTGCTGGTGCTGGTGTATCATTTATGGATTAACCTCTGTTACTTTAAAATCAGTCCCACCTTTACAGACTGCTGTTTTTGTCTGTAGGTAACAACGCATTTTCAACTTTGACAGTTTGTCAAAGGTTATTTGTTAGTTTAAACTAAGACTAAACTCAGTTTTGCACTTTTACTTCAGTAGTGAGTTTGTGTATTTTATACACCTCTGCACTTATGGACATTTTTAGAGTAGCCTATGTGCACATCTGTGGGCTGTGCATCTGACATATCTCCTACTTAATTACAAAACTCCAAACTAATTCTGCTATTGAGCTGAGGCGTAGCAGAAGTAGCACCTCAGCGTGCTTCACATACCTTAATCTGCCGGGCCGTTCGTATAAATATGCATAAAAGTGCATGTTTATCTTTTGATCTTTGCGCATGCACCGAATCATCTTTCTCTCTCTCTCTCTGAGTCAACACAGGTTTGCAAACGCAGACTCAGACACAACACATTTAGGTAAATGAACTGAGTCAGTCATCTGTTGGTGCACAGCTTGATGAGATTTAAACAAAAGCGCACACATGCCACTCTTCTACCGCTCTGTTTTTGTTTTGCCTGATCCGTTGCAGCCTCTTAACGAAACCAAACATGCCACATGTTCTGAATGCCTCGTCAGTGATTCAGCAGCCTAAACAAACGATGACGGGGCAGACGTATCGCACATGTAGAAATATGTTCCAGCGCTGCTTTGAATGCTTTGAATTGTGAAGCACGTGTTGCATTGTCAAAATATTTAGCTTTTTTTTCCCTTCATGCCATAATTTAATTTTAGAAGTCCATCCAAACTGTCATAGATAATTAAAATAGAGTTCTTGTCAGTAGACTCACTGACAAGATGTGTCCTGACACTTTAAAGATGGCATCTGTGCAACTAACACTTGGTAATATTTACATTGATTCTGGGCAGTTTGTCTCGACGTATGTTGTTATTTGTTGCTTTGTTTTCTTTGGCTTGTTCTGAGGTTTACAAGTTCTTATTTTGTGGCTTGCTCTATTTTAATTCTATAGACAATTTGATTTCATTCTCGTGTACAGTTCTTTGTAACTTTATGTGCTTCAGTGCTTCAGTGTTTAAAGTTTGTTTGTACCGCTACACCATTTATGTTATTTGCAACCATCCCAACCTTTCCCAACTCCACGACGACGCACTGATCACATTCATTTTCCTCAGAGAATTATTTTGAAACATGTCTCAGTAAACTCCAGAGGGGATAGAAGTCTAGTGTTTTCTGCTTTTCATCTAACCTTTAGGAATAACCAGCTTGTTGCTCTGTGGTATTAGAGAATAGAATCTATTGACTGATATAAGCTCTTTAATTATTTTTATTATTGATTGACCTAATACAACCCCGTCTTGTTTTCTTCCGCTTTTGCTCAGCTTCGCTCACTGAGTCGCTGGTGCTGACATTAGAGATTTAGATTTGTATTTATTCAGGGAAGGTTTGCTGAGTCTGCATGCTCTTTTCCAGCAGCCCGACAGTAAGACGCTCTGTGACCTGCGAGTTATTGGAGCATGAACTGTTTACATACCTTACTCAAATGTACTGTACCTCAACAGTGGCGCCTCTCAGGGAGAAGAGAAGATCAACCTCTTTTTCCATTTTTCATCCCAACTGAAAGGGGGATTCTCACTGGTTTCTCCCTCAGGGGTATTAAGGGCATATGGGTCATATACCCAGGCTGTCATTGGCCCCTGGGGGCACATAGACGCTACCGACTCCGGCTTAACTCTAATAAGCAGCCAGGTGTTTGAAAGCAATGTGAAACCATTTAAGAACATGCAAATATAAATTCTGCCCTTTTTCAATCAGTCAAGTTTATTTATGTAGCACATTTCATACACAAGAGCAATTAAAAGTGCTTCACATGCAAAAATAAAAATCACAAATGTTATCCTGGCTCATACCTCTCAACTATGACGCCCCTCCTGATGCCGCATGTATAGAACACAATTTATCCCAGAGGCAAAACACACATAACATATTCATCCACAAACCCCAAGCTTGCCGCTTCGACTCCTGGTTTTCCTGATTCCTGGCCACATGTCAAAGTGTCCGTGGACACCTGAGGGACATGTGTCCCCACAAAGGGGCTGCCAGTTGTTATTATACCTATACTGTACAAACATGTGGATCCATTAATCAGATTCCCCACTAAGCGTCCAGTAAATGAATGTACATAGGCAACAGTCACAAAGTGTTAGTTGTAGGTTTTAAATTTATAGCTCTCAAATCTTCAGGCAGAGAGTTTTAGTGTTTTGGAGCATGAACACTTAAAGCTACCAGCTGTGCACTTTATTTAACAGATGAGGCCTTTTAGAGGTAAAAAATTAGAAATCTAAAATCTTGCCTTTTATGTATTTGTCATCCTGAAGTCTCCTTCCTTTCTCCTGCAGGAGGAGTACAGGGCGGAGGGCATCACCTGGCACAACATCGACTATAGCGACAACAGCGGCTGCATCAATCTCATCAGCAAGAAACCTACAGCTCTGTTCCACCTGCTAGACGAGGAGTGCAAGTACGCCACCTGCAGCACAGCCAATACTTTACGCAGCAGTTAGTCAGATACAACAACTTTGAAAGAGAGTTGGGCATCTCTGTAAATGTGGTTCCCTCATTTATTGCATCTTACTTACACATTTTCAAACCCAAGTCAGGGATCAGTGGGAATATACGTGATTATACACGTACAGGTCTGTTTTCTTACTCGCTCAACGTCGCCTGCTGACCTCATTTGACTCATATGATACATAACATAGCATTGGTGTTTTATCATTGCTAATTTCTTAGCAGTATATTTCCTAGAGATGTAGTAATGTAAGATTAAAATACTGTGAATCTTGGAGAACTATACCACATTATCTGTGGTGTACCATTTTGGTTTACTGGGACTCCCTAACTAATGACAGGGCTTCTGTGAAATTTCCTCTGGATATTTATTCTGTTCTTTTACTTATGAAAATATGTTTTAAATGGCAAGTTGCAAACACGATACTGAACATGCTAATTAAATGTACCCAGACAATTTGTTTTTGCCAAATTATCCGATCTTACAGAGCTTCAGCCAGCTCTATGACTGAAGCACCATTAGATGTATTTTATGGTTATGGTTATGTTATGTGGTGTGGCTTAATAGAGAAAATATGTTGTCCATAGAACATGTTTATTAAACTTAACATAACTAAAATGATTCTCTAACCTTAAAGGGGCAGTAACTAATTTTAGATGGCTTTCTTTGAACTAAAACAAAGACCACAGCCACAAATTCGCTCCTTCCTCTCCTGTCTCGTGTCTACATGAAGTAATGATAGCAGCTAAGCTTAGTATATATCACAGTGTATCTTGTGTGTGGCCGCAGCTGGGTTTTCTGTGACAGCTCCAGCTTTGGTTTTGAAATGAGAACTTGCGCTTGGACCTGCTGTTTTTATAAGATTTGCTAGTTGGTGCATCATAGCAAAAACCAAGGCACAGTAAAACAACACAAAGCTTGTATGTAACCCAGAAACATGAGAGACAACACGTTTGGTCCCATTTACACTTAATTTCTTGGAAAATGTGTAAAATGTTAGTTATTTCAGCTTTTATGAAAACTCTTTAAACTTAATCGCGCATTCAACATTGGACTTAAACTTAGGACAATCCTGCACACACCTACCCTCCACCTCAACCACCTCCGTTCTGTTAATAATTGTGGCACTTCACTCATTGTTATTAACGTTTCTAACAGTTTACAGGTACATTTATAATTTACATTTTTACCTTGCTGGAATACCACAAAGCAAAACGCATTCGTGTTTAGCATGTTTTGTAGAAACGACCTATGAGTTCACCCCGAACAAGCACATTTTAATCCAAACCGCTCTGTGTGCAGGCGTTTTGCTCGTCAGCTCGGTTGATAGCAAAACAGGGAGTTGACTGAAGCTGATTCCTCCACCAGCATGGATCATGTTTTAGTTTTTCTGTCTTGTCGATTGTGAAATGCTTTCCTCCTGGAGGTCAGCACGCTGCCGTACGTCTTTGTCCTCCATAAATCAAACCCAGCACTCTCTCTCTCATCCCCCTTGCATAAAAACACATCAGGCGGTACACACACAGCCATATTTATCCATGTTAGCTGTCATCTTACTTGCCACTCAGTGTAGCTGGTTCATCTGGATCTAATAATGCCTGTAATAGACCAAATAGTCCGTGTGTGTTTGTGTGCATGGACAGTGGGGACCACTTTTGGAGAATTAGGGTCAAAAGGGGGATCACAAAAGAAAAAAATGGAGGACAGGACCTCTCTTGGGGTTTTTGCCGTCACAGGAAGGAGCTTCACGCTAAATGATTAAACAGAAAGAAAGACGCTTAGAGATCTCATCATTCACAGTCTGTGAGGCTTGTGGGGCTTCAGGGCCTCTGGAGAAGTGGATTAGGTTACTGCAGGATCGAGGGGAGGGAGTGGGGGTTCATTTCTACAGTAACAGCATCAAGCTTTAAGACCCTTGTGGATATAGTACTTCAGCCAGTTACAGAGGTGCCGCCAGGAGAGGTTTAGATAATATAAAAGATCCCTTTAAGAGTCTTGATCCAGCCCACTGAGGTCAGTGGTAAATGGGGAAAATGTCCATGAAGCAAAAGTGAAAACACCAAAGAAGAATTTGCAAGTAGATCCGCTGTACCTTTGGTTAAATCTGAGCTGTAACGCTGAGTTTGTGGCAGTTTGAATCCGTGAGGGTTAGGGCAATGGAATTAGAGAAACTCTATCATTTCCTTAAATTTAAGCAAGATGCTGTTGAGACACGCAGGGTATAATCATAGCTGCTACAGTGGCAAAAGAAGAAGAAAATAAACGTGAGTAATCGTTACATTGAATAGTTGATTGTGTGTGGTAATGTATTTAGGTTTAAGAGATCAAATAGCTTCTCGGTAAAGCACGGCTGTTGTATTAGGACTTGCTTTGCATAAAGCCATGTTTTGCGTTTTGAACCCGCGCCTGATTAAATCGCTGTTTCTCTAGTTTCCCTCAGGCTTCCAATCAGACCCTGCTGGACAAGTTCAAGCGCCAGCATGAAGGAAACAGCTACATCGAGTTCCCTGCTGTCATGGAGCCAGCCTTCATCATCTGCCACTACGCTGGCAAAGTCAAGTACGGAGTCAAGGTGAGATGCGTGCTCTGGTGCATCACCGTATGTAAAATCAAATCATGTCTGTTTATGTTGTTTAAATAAATTAATCAAGGAGACAAAATGTAATTTTCTTACTAGAAAATGAGGTTGTTAGGACTGATTGGAAATAAAAGATGTTAACTCCCTTTGACTTGAGTCGTGCTTAGATTAATGAAGCTGATCAGTGCTTCTTCATTCGTTCTCACCTGATATAAACCAGTGACATTTTTGCTGCAGTTACTTGTAAATTGTTGCCAGTAAATATTCAGTGAATTAACTAATTGATCGATCACGTTTGCTGTGGGGTATATATATATAATAGAGTCTGTTTCTGATGAATGACCAACTGTTTAGAGAGAAAACTCTCCGTCAGCCAAACGCTTCCTAATATGATATTGTGTTTGTTTCCATGTGTCAGTAGAAACCAACAACTAATCACAAACAAAGCTTTCAGAGCTTTTTTGCCTGATCGGTGGTATTTCTACAGGCGTTTTTTTCTCTTGGACAATCATAAATAGACAATAGGCGATGGTGTCTTACTCCTTGTACAACAGGACTGAGTCTGGATGAAAAATGTGACTTAAACTCTCAATTAAAATCGACTTTTCCGTCTGTGAAGACAGTATAAAATGGAGGCTTAGAAAGGGGAAACTAAAGCTTCTTCTCACTTCACTTAAACCTGCATCCCGAAGGTCTGCAGCAGACTCACTCAGAGTTCTGTCGACTTATTTTTCCAGCTAAATCTAATTCTCTGTTCACCTCCCAGCTGCGGTTTGATAAGAAGCACATGTGCTGGAAAGGGTCGAGTTTATTGTTGTTCAACTGTATAATATAAATCCATAACAGTTGGCTATCGTGGATGTGGAACGGTATCCCGTCTGCGCATATGAAAGCCAAGGAGTTGTTTGCTGAGACCCACGGTTGTGAAATGTGTGTAACGTCGGTGTGCAGCTGACTCATATCACACAAAGAGAGTATAGTTTAGTGGTTTATAATTCATGCATCTGTTATCGTACTGAGGCTTTAGTCAAAATATTTAATAACAGCTGGTGTTTTCTGCATATGTGTGTGTGTGAGAGGGATTTTCCTCACCTCAAAATTAATGTAAATACTGATGAAAGGTGTACAGAAGACTACATTATCTGTGCTTTGTGTTTGATAAGAAACTGGAACCAGCAGTTATTTAGTTTAGCATAGCATGAAGACTGGAAGCAGAGGGGAAAGTGCAAGCCTGGCTCAGTACTCAACATGTTATATGTCATTTGTTTAAGTTGTACAAACTGTAAAAATGACAAGCTAATGTAGGGTTGTGTGCTGGACTTGAGTCAGTAATCGAGCCTTAGAGGCCTTTGCGCAGAACCAGCTGTTTCATCCTATTTCCAGTTTTGAAGATAAGCTAACCAGCTCCTAGCTGCAGCTTCAGATGTGAGACTCTTAGCAGGAAAGGTAATAATTTCCCTCTGTAACGCTAGAACTCTATACTCAAACCTGTGAAATAACAGCCGTGAAGCATCTGCCCATAAATACAGTAGCTGTAGACTGTGCTGTCACACGGTGGTTCACATACAATAAATCACACCACCCAGCACAAAACAAACACTTCTACTTGTGTTTTTACTATGTATCTTATAATTTTTCACAAATGTTCCCTCGTGTGTGCAGATGATATTTCTGATGTTTGATGAAAACAAACCGCATGAAGAAACAGATGTTTGCTTGGTTGTGATGATATTATTAAAGACATGTGTGTGTTTGATTCATTCAGGACTTCAGGGAGAAGAACACTGACCACATGCGTCCCGACATCGTGGCCTTACTGAAGAGCAGCAAGAATGCCTTCATCTGCGGCCTGATGGGGATCGACCCTGTGGCCACTTTCCGCTGGGCCGTGCTGAGAGCGTACTTTAGGGCCGTGGTGGCTTTTAGGGAGGCCGGCCGCAGACACACCCACAAAAAAACTGGTGAGGGAAGTCAGAACAGGGCAGAATCAAGAAAAAAGACCTTGTAAAATCTGCTTTCTGAACTTTAAAAACATCTGAGCCGCACAGAACCTTGTATTTGATGTGTGATATATCCATCTTATGGATTATCTGGGCACCTTTCACCTTACAGTCTCTTCTGTAACTCTTACTTACTCTTACTCTCTCTTCTTCATCCCCAGTGCTCACTCACAAACTGGGAGGGTTGTTTAAAACTGCTGCCTTATCTCTGGGTGGTTTTGTCTTTGTCCTTATCATTTGGAGAATTCCCTCTTTAATTCTTATTTGCCTCGCCGCCTTTTATTTTTCTCCCATTGTTGTGTATTTCTCCCATTTCTAATTTCATTTCATGTATTTATGGTATTAAAAGTTCTTTCCTTCACGATCTGAAATATAAATGCTTCCCTGCAAAACATTAAGTCTCCCTTTTTCTTTCATTTGCACTTGTTTTTTTAGGAAATGATGCAGCAGTTCCCTGTGCTGTTGTCAAAACTGTTGACAGCTTCAGTTTCCTCCACCACCCGGTTCACCAGAGGAGCCTTGAGATCCTTCAAAGATGCAAAGATGAAAAATACAGTGAGTGGCCCAAAGATATCATTCCTCTCTGTCGTAATTGCACACAATGAGTTTGTTTGGATGTTTGTTGTGCTCAGCTGATTGTAAACAGGCTCATTTTGGTGGGAACACCTCAGAAAATATTCCTAAAAATATGTGAAAACAAAATGGAGAAACTGACTGGTGCTTAGCCACAGTCATTCAGTCCCAGTCATTCAAATTAACCAACTCTCTGAATGATTTTTAAAGCAATGTTAGTATGTTTCTCACCAGGTTTCTCTTTTTGTTAATCCAAAACTCATCCCACAAGATACTGAGTGATCCGAACGCACAAGATGACCTAGTAGACTTGCATTAGCAAGCATAGTGTTCTATTAGAAGACAAGTGTTTGCTAATTATAGGCCTCTGTACTAATATTCTCTTAAAATCAGCTGTTTCCAGCTACAACAGTCATTTACAATATTAACAGTGTTTACGCTGTATTTCTGATCAATTAGATGGTATAAAATCTACTTTTCTTTCAAAAACATGGTCATTTCTATGTGTGTCCAAACTTTTGACTGATGGTATATACGACTGATATGTTTGTTACTGTTGTTTGTGCATGTGTGTGACAAATTAAGACATTTTATGGGCATTTTTATCTAAAAGGATGAAATGTTATTCCAGATTCCTTACTTGCTTGTAGAAATTTGTGCTTCCCTGTCATCTTTCAGTCACTCGACAGTTTCGCCTTATGTGTGTTTCAAACTGGATGCATTCTTTTTATTATCTTTAGCAGATGAATGGCATTTTGGAATGAAACTCCTTTACTACTGTCATAGCTGTGTTTAAAAGGTGCTGCTGCATGTGTTAATGAGCTTTATAATGGAATAGTTTTCTGTTGATAAAGGTGTTGAATGGAAGTGAGCTAAAATAAAAAGCACTGCCGTTTCCCGTTTAAAAAAAAACAAACATCAAAAGCCCTTCAACATAATCACGGAGGTCAGTTCCAGGTTTTGTGGTCAAGTTGAGAATAATGTAATAGGATGGTTTTATAACAGCTGTTAATACGCTGCTGGGAATCAGATGTGTGTTTTTCTGAGCACTGCTCACACGGACTCACCTCTTAACCAGAAATATTCCCACGCATAAGTGATCAGAGAAATGAATCAGTCCCATGTGGATGCATAATTGTTTACGGCACATTTTACCACAGATACCACTGGTAATAATGTGTGTGGCATATGTGTGTGTTCACATTTGGCAGACGCTTTTAGCCGAAGCGACTTTCAGGTGAAGTACAAAAGTCTGGGAGCAAACACTGAAGGTAACGTGTTATAAGAAGAGTTTAAGTTTCACACACAGTGACATAGTGCGGTAGCTCATTCCACCATCATGGGACAATTGTGCTGAAAGCTTTGCCTGGGATCTTTTTGGTTTGGTGCTTGGTTGTAGACCTGGATGTGTGTGTTAAGGTAGGAAGGTGCAGTTGAGCTGATTACTCTGTAGGCAGGAAGCCAGCGCAGTGACATGAGCAGTGGAGTGACATGATCGTTTTGGCTGATCAACAATGAAATGTGCTGCTGTATTTTGTATCTGTAGAGTGTTGATTACACATGTTGGGTGTCCTGTTAGTAGGATGTTGCAGTAGTCAAGGTGTGACGTGACTAGCATCTGCACAAGGAGTCGGGCAGCATATTCAGAATGGGTCTGATCTTTGTGATGCTATAGAGAGCATATCTGCATGATGAGAGATGGAGGAGATGTGTTCAGAAAAGTTTAGGTTTGAGTCATGTACATAACTCCAGCTTCCTACACTGAAAATGATTATAAAGAAAAATAAGTAAATTCTCCCCAGTTTCTTTGTTTGTTTTAGTGTTTCATAGTTGGTGCTATCCAGCCTGTAGAAACAGTTGTTAACCATAGGTCATCATCAGGAGTTTGAGTTTGGAAATGGATGTGGAAATCCTGTGTTACAAAGTGACGTTGTGGGGTCTGAAAAACATGGAGATTTACAGGACTTGGAGCTGCATCACTGAAGGCGCTCGGTGAGCTCAGAGGTGGGAAGGTGGAGTTTGGAAAGACGTGAAGGTCGATGGAGGCCATAAAGTGCTGGTTCGCAAGAGGGGAGTGACTGAGACACAGACGTAAAGTGTCGATAAACCCACTGAACTCTGACTCATACTTACGATTCCTTAGCTTTTTCTATTCACCTCCTTCCATCCAGGTATCACTAGGAAGAATCCCCGGACACCGTTGTCAGATCTCCAAGGCACAAATGCCCTGAATGAGAAAGCCAGCTGGTGAGTATGTGACACAAGATGTAGCCCTGACCACAAGTGATATTCACACTAAACCAAATTATGTTGTGTGTAAGAACACACCTTTACTGCCAAACCCTCATATCTTTACTTTCCCTGCCACCTCCTGTAGGGATGGCTATGGTGCTGGATGTAACGGTCGCAGCTCCAGGTCAGGACGTCTCTCCTCAATGGGAAGTCCCGCCCTGGAAGAAGATGGGATCTTCCTCAACTCGAGCAGCAGCAAGCTCCTAGAGAGAGCTCAGGGTATCCTACTGTGAGTGAGAAACGCTAACTGAAACTCTGCCCCCTGTACAGGAAGTTACAGAACTTCCAAAACATTCAAAATTACCACAAAGTGGAACATGGTGGCCACAAAAATAAATAAACAGCTGGAAATTACCAGTAGAACACAGACAAGACACATGTGATGACCATACATGGACATATGACAGCAGAGAGATGAAAAATCACCAGAGATTAAAAAGGATTTATGAGATTTTACAGTGCTATGAAAACATTTTTACCACCTTCCTGATTTTTTATTATCATACGCTCTTGTCACACTTAAATGATCCAGATCATCAGACGAATGTTAGTGTCACACAAAGATAAATAATGAGTAAATACAAAATGCAGAGTTTCAGCGGCCTAATTACTGCCATTTTTTTCTCTTAACAAACAGACTCATCATGTAAAAACTGCATTTTGTATTTACTCTGGTTATCTTTGTGTAATAATAATAAATGTTTGATGATCTGAATCATTTAATTGTGACATATATGCAAACTTTGCAAAAACAGACACAACATCAGCCCAAAGAGTAGAAATAACCACAAACACACAAAGAAATAACCAAAAGAGACACAAAACGACTGTGTCACCTTTTGTCTGTCCATGTTTATAGAATTTGTGTCAGTGTATCTGAAGATAGTCTCACTTTCATTTTCAGGAATGTGCAGTACTAAATCAATCATGTTTTGCATTGTCATGCACACCCAGTTCACTACTCCGTGGATTTTATGTTTAATAACCTGCTAATGAAAACTCTTTCTCACATTTAGGAGAAACAGAAACTGCAAAAGCAAGCTCGCCCTGCCTAAGGTAAGAAACAAACAGGATGAAACTCATTTGAAACAAGATCAAACTGCATCTTTTAAGAAGCTGACACACACGTTCATGTATTTTCCCTGAGCAGCACTTGTTGGACGTGAAGTCTCTGCGCTATCTGAGCAGCGTGACGCTCCACGACCGCATCACCAAGTCCCTGCTTCACCTGCACAAGAAGAAGAAACCGCCCAGCATCAGCGCACAGTTTCAGGTCAGTGCTGCCGCCGTCCTCTGCTGGGAGAGTCGGTGAATTACAACATTAATCACACAGCAGATTGAAAATGTAAATGATTATCTTAAACATACGAAGAACTATTATTTGAACACACTGTAGGTTACATGCTGTTGCCTGAATAAAAACATGTTTATTATGGGCTATTTCTCGTGTTGAGGATGTGATGTTGTTCTTTGCAGGCTTCCCTCAATAAGCTGATGGAGACTCTCGATCAGTCAGAGCCGTATTTTGTCAAGTGCATTCGATCCAACGCTGAGAAGGTGAGAGTTTCTGCTGGATGCAGCTTCTCATGATGACTGACTGCAGGTTTCAGTTTTGTTGTATTTACTCTTTCTCTTCCTGTCTCGCTCAGCTGCCGTTGCGTTTCAGCGACAGCCTGGTGCTCAGACAGCTCAGATACACTGGTATGCTGGAAACCGTCCGGATTCGCCAATCAGGATATAGTATCAAGTACACTTTCCAGGTAATCCTCTTCTGTTACCAGTTAGCAGCAGATTCACAGTCATTTATTTATGTTATTGTTTGTAAAATTATGTTATTGGCCCATAGAGATCGATAAAAAAATAAAAAGTTGATTAATAAAAAGAATAATCCAGTACAGCAGCTTGCCTTGACCACTGTTTCACATTTTTAGAATGTGTGTTCGTCATTTTTTATGTGTATTGTAATAATTCATGCACATGTTTGTGTGTCTTTCACTTTGTTTGGTTTTGTCCCTGTGAAAATAGTGAAAAACTGAGCTATTGGAAACAATCAACTCAAATCACTCAGCCAATAAAGTTTATTCTGATTCTGATCTTACTTTATATTGCTGCGCAAATATGGTAATTTTTTCCTTGTTGGCTATTTGACTAGATGATGAGAGCCACAGTTATTAGTCGACTAGTCATGCAGTGATTTCACTGTTATTTCTGGGAATATTTTGAATCAGAGTAGCAGGATTTATAAATATGATGAAATTCATATTAAAGCTTAAATCTAACAGTTGGCAGCTGTCTGATTTCTCAGTCACACTCATTGACTTTCTTCTAGGACTTCGTGCGTCACTTTCATGTGCTGCTGCCTCGAGGGACCAGTCCAACCAAATCAGGCATCAGGGAGTTTTTCAGGCAAATCCACCTGCCGCCTGCTGGGTATCAAGTGGGAAACACAATGGTACAGATTCTGAAAACCAGTGTATCAGTTTCTTAGTTTTTAGCATCTCACTTGTTGAACTGTGCGAACTGAAATGTTCCTGTTTGAATCAGGTGTTCCTGCGGGAGGTGGAGCGCCAGCGTCTGCAGACTCTCCTCCATCGGGAAGTCCTGCGGCGAATCGTCACGCTGCAGCGCCGCTTCAGGGCCGTCCTGGAGAGGAAGCACTTTGTCGACATGAGACAATCTGCTTGTGTCATCCAGGTGAGGTGTTGGTAATACTGGTCCCTGATGAGCCCTGAACTTAGTGCTGTGAAGGCTGTATTTAACAGTCCTGCACAGCAAAGTTCCTTACGTCCATCGTTTGAGGTGGAGTTTCTATAGTGCATCAGGGCTGCTTAAACTATTTAAAGGTTTAAGATTTAAGAGTTAAGTGATTAATAGTTGTGCATTAACTCCAGATATTGTATATAAGTGTTCTCTAAATATAACCTCTCGATTAGAGATCATAAGCATTTAGGCCCTTACACCAGCATCCACTTATTACTCCATCTGTTATTACTCCCACACTGTAACACTGTATTTGTCTTCTTGAGGGATTGGCTGTCATTTCAAAATAAGATTTCAACCATTTAGAACATGACAGAACATAATAATGACATTAAAAGTGTATTAGAGCGTAACTTGATGCACCCACAAATTTGTGTTTTTGCTGACCTCCACTAGTTTAACCTCTCATCTTGCTGCAGCAGTTTACAGATTAATTCCTGGAGTTTGTGACTCTGAGTTGCATCTGGTTACAAGTGCAAAAACACACACACACACACACACACACACACACATCACGTGGTTAGAGGTGAAACATTACACTTTGAAACCACACTGCTTTCAGCCTCTGTAACGGCAGGAGGTGGCGAAAAGTGATGGTGATTATTTATAACATCTAAAACAACTACATTATTTTTTAAACTGGATATAAAGTGTAAGTATTACTGTAACAACACAGAAAATTTAGTCTTTGTTCATCTTTGGTTTTGGAATCAGTGATACACAAAATGTCTTACTGAATACGGAGCCATGCGGTACCTTTCTGACGAGTGAAAGAAATGGAAAAACAGAGGGAGAGGAAAAAAAAAGGAATGAAAGTAAAAGTAAAAGACCTGACAGGATAAGAAAACACTGCCTTTTTTATGGAAGAGCCCTCAGAAGGGAACTGTCCAAATCTTTTATCAGATTGGAAGAAAGCAAACTCAGACGCACAGAGAACATCTGGGTAAAAATTATGTAGCGAAAGCATTAACATGTAAACTGTCAAAGGGTCAAGATTGTAAATAGACGTCTCATATTTAACAAAAAGAAATGAGCAAAAATACATATTTAGGTGCTTGTTCATGTCATTTCTGTCTGCACTTGTCAACAACACAGACTGATTATGAACAACTTTTTGATTGTCTTCCAGAATCAACCAGACGGTAACTTGCTGTGAATAACAGAATATATATAATAATTATATATAATAATTCTACAAACTTCAGTTACTTATTTTGGTTTAAGTTGGTCAGTTCAGCAAGATGTTTTTAGAGACAGGAATGTTTTGGTCAGAGTTTAGAAAAGCAGCAAGAATTGTCTTACAGGTGGAAATCAACTAATCACCTTGTACAACTGAAAGTTCTTATTAAAAGCAACCTGTACTGTGTTTCATCCTCTCATTTAAAATCTAAAACATCTGTATTTCTGCAGCGGTGGTGGCGATGCTGCCTTCTCAAACAGTCCACCATCGACTCGAGGATCGAAGAGGGTGCAGCAGTTTTTCTGCAGGCGTCCTGGAGGAGCTACAGGGAGCGCAGGAGGTTCCTGCAGTGGAGAGACTCCGCCGTCACCATACAGAGAAGCTGGAGAAACTGCTGCCATCGCAGATCTTTAGCAGCGCTGACCATTCAGTCAACCTGGAGAGGATTCAGGGAGAGAAAACGCTACTGTCAGATGTACGGGACTGTGACGCAGCTGCAGGCGATGGGCAGGGGATACCTGACGCGACTCAGGTGTGTGGAAGAGTTGGATCATAAGTGGGTCTGTGGTTGGTGTGAGCTTTGAGATGATTCATGGTTTGAATTAATAAAAAACAAAAATTCATTTTTATATATTTTTATAAAACTCAAATGGAAGTTTTGCGTTGTGGAGGCATATGGATTTTTTATTTTTTTTTGGCTGTAAGACACGAACAAGATGCTTAAGATGATCTCTGTGAAAGTTTGTTAAAGTGTGCAAATTATTAGCTATGTGGTTTGTCCCATTTTGGAGTCTATGAGCAACAGACAGACAAATGGGCTTTATTGATATAGATTGCCTCTGAATTTTCTAACTTTCTCTTGTTGTGAGGAACTTGCATGCTGTTAAATCATTACCTACACTCTGCAAAAACCCAGTAGGCTAAGAGGAACTTAGCCTATCGGGTTTTTTTAGCATCTTTCAGCTGATGGAGTTTTTGTTTTCTTACCCACTTTGCTATTGTGGTTCAGCAGCTGAAGTAAACTGGAGTTTCCACTGAACAAGAAACAGCAGACAGACACATCGAGTCACTATCTGGTAGATACTAAGAACAGAACTAAAAGTAGAGTCAATACTGGATGTGCTTTTCTTGGGAGACCTGAAAATGGCTAAAATGTAAAAAGGCAAACATATGGCCAACCATATGTAGGATATGTCAGTATTTCTGCAATGTTTTACGTCTTTCCCATGTTCCAACTAATCAGTGAAAATCTCCTTTCCATGTCCTGCCTGCTTCTTCATCTCCAGGTTCAGAGAACTGAAGGAGCAGCATGAAAGACAGCGGCTGAGCAGGCAACCGAGTCCACCAGCAGACACCGAGGCAGGAACCATGGAAGACCTGTCCTCATTAGGAAAGGAAAGTTATGTCCAGGACTTTGCTGAACAACTTTCTGAAGACTGTAAGGGAGCGTCATTCGATGTGGGAGAGACAGAAAAAGACTATTCAGAGAGAAGTAGGAGCACGGACGAGACAGTCCATAAGAACCGGTCGAAACGAGAGAGCAGACGAATGAGAGAGCTGGAGCAGGCTCAGTTCAGCTTAGAGCTTCTGAAGGTCCGAAACACTAGTGTGGGGGGGCCTCTGCAAGAAGACTTTGCCCAGGATAGCAGCACCTCTCAGCTGGGTGATCATCACAGACATTCACCTCGGGGATCCCCAGCTAGTCATGGAAGCTTTGAACTGCTCAGTGTGGAGGACATGGAGACTGAAGGCTCTGGAGGTTTTACTTCTCAATCAACTGTACTTCAAGAAGAACCTCAAGTGGTAGATGAGAGAGATTCACACTATGAGGAAAAGCCTGCAATGGAGGGTCCCAGGGCCACTTTTTATATCGCTTCTGACCAAAGTCCAGTTCACCAACCAAAATTTGAAAGCCCCAGAAAATCTTACAAAGAGAGACGGGAGTCCACGTCTCGAAGGCCCGTAGTGGTCTTAATCAGTATGCAAAAGGAGAGCCCTGTGGAGGAGGGGGAGCTGCTGGCAGCCCAAATACTAGGAAAACTTTCTCAAGCAGGAGCGGCATCATCCAGTCCTCATGTGACCCCCATCGTAGGTTTGGAGGTGGGAACACAAATTGAGCCTCCTCACGGGATCTCTGCACAGACCAAGACAGAAGACAAGTCTTCTAAAGTTCCTTCTTCATCCACTAATGGATCAAGTCCAGAAGTATCAGGAATTTGCTCCTCAGAGGTGGACATCCACATCGTCCTGGAGCCGAAGCCTTCCGTCGTTCCCGATCAACGGGAGAAGGCGGCGACCCGCCCTGCGCTGGAGGCTCCCAGCCCGGTCCTGGATACCAAACCACCAAAAGCCCAGAAGAAGAGCTCGGGTCAGAGCGTGATTGTGAACATGGTGGAGAAACCCTCCAACACTGTGTTCTCCCCGCCCAGACGCAAGCTGCCTTTCTCAAAGTAAGTAAACAATTATACTACAGTAAAAATACAAAAGAAAAACATTGTGGACACTTAAACAGAACATATGGGTCTGTGTTGCAGGTCAGACAAGGACTTGATGAACCAGGAAAGATCTCTTTCTATGTACGACTCTAAGTCTGGGGGATCCAGA
>OMLM01012912.1:128780-140211 GCA_900302695.1 Helostoma temminkii
CACAAACACACACACACACACACACACACACACACAGGCTGAAACATAGCAGCAACTTCTTAGCTTTAAGCAAATAAAAAAAAGATTTGTCCAATGTGTCACACATTATAAGATTTGTTTTATTTGTGCATGTAATTTACCACATAAAAGAAAGACTAGGGGTTATATAAGATCTACTTTTACACTCATTTTCAGTCTTGTACATGATAAGTCAACACGTATAAAAACATTTTATACTTATTTACACGTACCTGGAAGCAGATGGGCCGCCCCGGTCCTAAAAAGAAAGCCCGAATGTCCCGGACACGCTCTGACTTCCTCACCCGCTGTAACTCTGAGGGGGCGACTCAGTCAGACGACGACGATGAATACTACATCCCTGCCCACTCCTGCACGCTGCCCCCCTCCTTGTCTCCCCCACGCGCCCACCCTGAGGCTGACTGTCACAGTGACTCAGAGATGGTAAAATACCGGATCTCCAGAGGTCCCATGACCTCCAAACAAATTTCCTGTCCACTTTAGCCCAAACCACTTCGGTCCACTTTGGCTTGGACCTGGCCAAGCAGCCTTTAACACTGCTAACCCCACTTTTGTTGACCAAAGCAGAACATCGCCGTGGTTGCTCTGTCCTGAATGGCTATCGTGCATCGTTCTCGTGGTCGCTGGTTCAAGCTGAGCTGTTGTTTCTAGACTTTTCTTCTCCAGAGTATGTTATCAAGGGATGCATCATCATTTTAGTGTTTAATGTCATGTTTTCCTTAAGTAAACACATGCCATGTTGTAATAAACAACATAAATAATTGACTAGTGACTTCACTTCTAGTCATAAAGACTAAACCCGAAGTTCTTTTTGACTGATATTTGATTATCAGACAGCTTTGGGAGAACACAGTGTGGCAGTTGTCTTGAAGGAAACATAAAAGATAAAACACTGAAAATGACATATGTGTATAATGATGTCCCTGCGCATACATCTTCTTCAGCAGCAAACAGATTTGTACAGTAAGGACTGACAGATAGTGGACAAAGATCTTCTGTTCCGCAAACACAGCATCAGGCCTCGTGTTGCACGGCATGCCAAGTGCTGCTCCTGCATGCTGGAGTCATTAAAACCTCGAGCAGAGTAACTCCTCACTAACAGGACCTTATAAGCATGGCTTCTGTTTCTCTACTATTATCAACAATAATACGTCTGTTATATTGTTGGTTTCTTTTAAACTCTTTAGGTTCAGTAGTTTCAGCCACTAAAACGCGAAGAGTTGAACAAAGTATCCTACTAAAATGCTTTTTTTATTTACTTACCTGTACAGATGTGGCATTCATTTATTCGTATTGCATAAATAAATGAAACATAAATAAAACACTGAATTACTTTCTTCCAGTAATCCTGTGTGAAACAAAGCTCCTGGAGGAGTCTACCCAGACAAAAACAAAACAAAACAAAGTTTGTTCATATTTGCTTGTCATTCTCTGCTCTCCAGTCTTCTCACAAAGATCAGAAGAAAATCCATAAGACCATGTCGTCAGGAGACCTCGGCAAGGTGGAGGTCCTCCGGAAAACCTCCAGTCAGGATGGAAGGTAGATCTCAAGTGTCTCTTTTCACATCCACAGAGGAAAATGTCTGTCTCCTGATCTCCTCAGTGGCCAAAAACGTCAGCATTTACAGTCCTGTAGCAAAAGATATGTGACATATTAACTCTCTCCACTTTGTAATGACTCTCTTAATACACTGTACCTTTAGTGACTTTATTTTACTACTTTTACTACATTTCAAGTGGCATCTACACAACTGATTGTTTTATATTTAGCAAACTTTACATCGCTCCATTGTGTTTGTGATTTAGCAGGATGAGAGGGAAGATGCGTTTCTGGAGTAAGACGAGACACAGCGAGAAGAAGCTGTCGAGAGAGAAGCAGATGAGCAGGAGCGAAGCCGGAGAGACACAAGGTGAAAGAAGACACACAAAATGTGGTGTCTTTGGCTTTAGAGGGTAGATTTATAGACACGTGTGTAGAAGTTTATACCCGCAGGTAAATTATAGCTTTGGTTTGCCCATAAGGAGGTCAGAGGTCATGCTGAGAAACAGAACAACAACAAAAAGTCATTTTGGTAATCCATACTTTCTCCAACTTCCCCGCACATCTGACTTTGACTGCCAGAGCGCGAGTCTCCGTCTCATAGCCCCGATTTGGAAACGGCTTCTTCTCGGGGGGTCAGGGACAGTAAGGAGAACAAGGAGCTGTCGCCAAAGATGAGGAGGCGTCGCAGCGTGAAGATCAGCAGCATCGCTCTGGAGCCCGCTCAGTGGCAGAACGACGCTCTGCACATTCTCACGTCGGCTCACGACTACCGCAGCATGAACGACTTCCTCATGAAGAAGGTTAGAGGGCAAACGTGTGTTCTTACACACAGTATAATGAGTTTTCTAAACCCACTATCTTTGCATGATTGTATGTTAACTGTTACACTTAGTTAGACATGTTGTGCCCAGGTTTTATAAAAGCAACAGCTTTGTCTCTTTGTTGCTCAGTGTCGTCAGTCATCACAGGATAACTATGACCCGGATGACTGAGAATCTTAAGACATATGGAGCTAAAGGCTGATAGTCCTATGGTTGGATACAGGATCTAAAACCCTGGATACTGTATAAACAAAAAGGGTTTTCAAGTTTATTGTTATTCAGTCAACCAGACTTGTGTTTGAAAGCTGTTCAAAAATGTCTGAAGCCTGAAATGAGTGCATCTGTAATGTGAACTGGTCTTTTGCTTTGCTTTTTAATAGATTTTTTAGCCTAGATTTACAGCGTACTTGCTTCTACACCTACAAACACAAACAGTGTCACATGTTCTCTGCAGGACTCATGTTTGATTGTGTTCAGAATAGTATGTTACCTTCCTGCTAAAACTGCTAGTAATGTGATCAACTTTGGATTCCACATAACGTTTTAGCATTAAACTTAGTCGATCGTTTTTTTTGTTGAGTTTGACTTAAGCTGAGTTGTTTATTTAAAACAATTTCTGGGGCTCCAGATCGCTGACCTGGACTCTGAAGATGGTAAGAAGGACACTATGGTGGATGTCGTCTTCAAGAAAGCCCTGAAGGAGTTCAGGATCAACATCTTCAACTCATACTCCACTGCTCTGGCTGTGAGTCCTCGCTGCTGTTTTTGTCTTGGTTCATTCTCGGCCGCTGGACTGGCTGCAGTTAACGCTAACAGTAACGGTAAAATCTTTGCTCTCGCCATCAGATGGATGACGGGAAGAGCATCCGTTACAAGGATCTTCATGCGTTGTTTGAGCACATCCTGGAGAAGACCATGCGTCTGGAGCAGAGAGACTGGAGCGAGTCGCCGGTGAAGGTGTGGGTCAACACCTTCAAGGTCTTCCTAGATGAATTCATGACTGAGTTCAAGCCCATGGAGGGAACCATCGGCAAGGTAAAGATGGAAATAACTGAGTGGATGGATATTAGTTAGCTAGTTGACTGTAAACTGAAAGACTATACACCTCTTACAAAAAACACAAAATGCACAGACTGACACATTTCTCTTTTTCCAGGCTCCTAAACGTGAGCGCAAGAAGTCAAGGAAGAAGGAAACTGACATTGTGAGTTTATTGACTTTTTATTGACTTTGGAATAGAAGCAATGACTTTAGTATTTTAACTGAGCTGACTGGTGGATCTGCTGCGTCCTACAGGTGGAGGAGCACAACGGCCACATCTTCAAGTCCACCCAGTACAGCATCCCCACCTACTGCGAGTACTGCTCCTCCCTCATCTGGATGATGGACCGAGCCTGCGTCTGCAAACGTGAGGATTTAAACACACAACAGCACACACAAATCTTAATACATTTCAGATCTGTGGTAGGAATTTGTGTTTTTTTTTATTTTTTTACTTCTTATGATGCACATGCATGTATCATGTCAGTGGAAGGAAGTAGAAGGAAGCAGTTTTGTTGGAAACTGAAATATATAATATATAAAAATTAAGCATGGCGGCAGGTTTGTAGCTGATAGCTGTGTCACCTGATATGTAGCTTATCGGCCTAACTGAGCTACCTGACCCACACTGCATGCGTGATATGTGTTTTTGCAGGATTTGATTGTTGTTATGATTTGTGAATGCCCATACCTAAAACCATTAAGGTTTGCTTTGCTCTCTAACTGACAGAATAAAAGACTATTAAATTAAAAGACAAAGATGAATCATTAAAAAAAAAAATTATATTTGACACGTTTCACTTTAGTATATTACTTTTATGAGTGTGTCACATTCTTGGCATTAGAAATGTAGACATAGATCTAACAGAAGCCCATTTATCAACCACTTTATTCCACCAACATTAAGTTTTTTTGTATTAATTAACAGAAAATCATACAAAGATAATCCATACAATGATCTTTAGTTTATGCTAAAAACATTTCGGCAAATCATTGACAAAGTATACTTCACATTTTTGTCTTTTGTTTTGCACCGTATTTGGCCTAAAAGCTGGTTGTAAAGATCTTCCCACTATTACACACAAATATAGACACCAGCATCAGTTCCTAATGTTCTCCTAACTCACTTACTCGCGAGCACTCATGCCCTGTGTGTAGTTTTTATTTCCACCCACACAGCACATTATACCTCCTCCTACTCTTTCTACACGCACACTAGACATTCATCCTCACGAAGCTCAGCCACTTGCCCTGCCTCCCTGTGTGTGAGAAGAATTTGATTAAACCTCCCGCTACTTTCATAAATCCATTTTTATACCTCGTTACAAAGCTCCATCTGCACTTTGGGGGAGCAGACAACATCATACAAACTCTCTGCCACCTCGACGTCTACATGTCTGAGTCTTTAAGGTTGTGACTGACTGCAGTTGTGATGTGAGGTTGCAGAAATGCCAACAGTCAGACTGTGTGCTGTCGTTTGCAGTGTGTCGCTACGCCTGCCATAGGAAGTGCTGCTCCAAGATGACGACAAAGTGCAGCAAAAAGGTAGGTGGGCGTTTTTATTGGGTTTTTTTTGTATGTTTCTTAATGGTTTCTTGATTCAAGCTGCAGTAACACTGATGCTAGTCGTTGAGAAAAATAGATATAGATATCATAATGCAGTTTCCTGCTTTGACTAAATATAGATGTTCTAACAAAACTTTAAGAACCTACTTTTAAAAATCTGAAAAATTTCCTTTTCAGATTTTTAAATTTCCTTTTCTTTGAGACCCTGCTTATAATCCTTCTAACTAAATGTGTACATATGACTCCAATATAGTAATAAAAAAATTAATAAAACAAGCTTCCTAAATACATTATTTAGGTTTAATATGGTCATGATTCCAGAAGCACCAACGGACTGTTGACAGCTGTTACCTGAAGGTTGTGATAGTTGATGAGTAGCAGGAATCGCTTCAGGATTTCTGGGTTGTTTATGAGAACAGTGTTTGCCGTTTACAGTGAATTGATGTACTCTGGCTGGCAGAACCATGCTGTTACTCTAAGAACAGTCTGTCTCCAGACAGTCTGACCAAGACTGAGGGGTTCAACTCCATTTATTAAAAACTGGATAGTTTGAATTGGAAAAATATTGTGATATATTAATTTGACATTTGACAAGAAAACCAGTAAATGAGCAATTCAGCATTCAAGATAACTTGCAAGATATCAAATTTAGATTAATATGGATAGGAGAGTCTTTAAGGACTCAGGAAATATAATTATAATTTGAACTTTGCTGTCTAGGTTTAGAACAGATTATTTCTCTGAATGTAGCTAAATACATAAAAGGCACAAGATGAGGATTATACCATTGTATCATTTTTAGAAAGGCTACAGCCCACTGGTTATCAAAAGTAACTGTACACACAGCAGACCCACTTTAATGTGAAGTATCTCTCTGAATCTTTGTGTACTAGTATGATCCGGAGTTATCATCTCGTCAGTTTGGTGTGGAGTTGTCCCGTCTGACCAGCGAAGAGCGAATGGTGCCTCAGTTGGTGGAGAAACTCATCAACTACATCGAGATGCACGGCCTCTACACAGAGGGCATCTACAGGAAGTCAGGCTCCACCAATAAGATCAAAGAGCTTCGTCAGGGGCTGGACACAGGTAAGACTAACGAGACTTACCTGGATCAGCTGTGTAAGTGCGGGGATAGTTTGAAAACCAGCGGGACATAATTGACTACCCCTGATTTTGGGTTTTAGCTAATATAAAAACATTAAAACCAAATTAACTAACACAAATAAATGAAAGCAATAAAAAATAAAAATAAAAAACACACACACACATGGACACACTTTCTGTGCACCATGACTACTAATGGTGTTTTCAGGTAGGACGTGGTGGACGCAGCATCTTGCTAAAACACCCATTCATTTCATATGTGTTTTCATGGCGAACTAGCGCAACCGTGCCGTTCCAGCGCCAAATTAAAAAAAGTGTATAAGTGTATCAGAATTAAAGCCAGAGCTTTTCAAATAAATCAGTCACTGCTGCTACCTGCTAATCACTTCCTGTAATTTTTTTGGTTGCCTATTACCTGGCACTCACATTTTACACGTTTGCATTTTTCCCACCACCACTACACCCTCTCTCTCCGCTGCAAGCGCACAGCACAAACTGCGTCCAGTCTGAAAACACATTAGGAGTCTGAGGTCAAGCTAGCGGCTCTGTGAGGCAGTAATTAGGCACAGTGAGCTAAATGCTAATACCACTCTGGGCTGAAGTGGTGATTTGGGTATGTTCTTCCTGTTTCAGATGTGAGCAGCGTGAACCTAGACGACTACAACATCCACGTCATCGCCAGTGTTCTCAAACAGTGGCTCCGTGACCTGCCCAGCCCTCTCATGACGTTTGAACTGTACGAGGAGTTCCTCAGGGCCATGGGTAAGCTCGTAATTATCCCCTTCAGTGACTTCGTACTGCTATTTTTCACTCCTTCAACTTGGAGACAGCTTTATAAATTCCACTGCTGCTGGAACGGGGAGGTCTGATGGTTTGTTTTTTTCTCTTTTCAGGTCAGCCAGACAAGCGGGAGGTGATTCGTGGGGTGTATTCTGTGATCGAACAGCTCAGCAGGACACACCTCAGCACACTGGAGCGGCTCATCTTCCATCTGGTTAGGTGAGTGATGAGATAAGAATCAACATCAGCAGTAGAGCTTCGGGCAGGAGAGCCTGAATCTGAAAATTAAGTTTTGAAACAAGATCTGAGTGATGTTTTTTCTTTTTTTTTATTTCTCTAAAACTCAACATTAGAATTAACAAGATTATGTTATGATGTGTTACAGGATAGCCCTGCAGGAGGAGACGAACAGAATGTCAGCCAACGCCCTCGCCATCGTCTTCGCTCCCTGCATCCTTCGCTGCCCAGACACCATCGACCCACTGCAGAGCGTCCAAGACATCAGCAAGACCACAGCGTACGTCCACAGTCTATAACCATATCCTGCAGTTTTGCATATTAGCCGTGGCTCATCAAATAAGGCTTGTAAACATAATAATAACGTGCAATAGAGCAGTGTTATGTATGAAAGTAGTGTATACACCAACATTTTTGATAAAAATGTCCAACTGTACAGTTTTAATGTTTTTATTAAGATTTGTGTTCATTATTACCTACTGGTGGCCGTTCACAGTGGCCATTTTTATCTAGGTTATCACTTTGTTCATTTGTGATTCTGACAGGTGGATGATCTTCTCAAATTTTAAGTCACAACTTTGAAAGTCCACATGCTGTTTCTTTGGCTTTGAAATGTCACCTCTCCTTTTAAGAAATCAGTCCAGCAAAAGTAACAAAGTGTTTACTGAGTGTACGCATTATTAAATTAAAAAAACAGGTGACTAGTCCACACAGACTAGTTTGGCCATAAGAATTAGATGTTAAATAATAATTAAATTCATTAGTAGCCATGTGAAACTGACTAAAAAAAAATACACCTGACATGTATAGAAAATGAAAAAAAAATACAGATTTTTGACCTACATTTCATGAAAGTAACACAGTTTACCCTGACATAGACAGGACACATGCAGGGATCAGCTGGGGTTGGCTCCAAGACCAAACCACACAGCACTAAATAAAAGAACCTTTAATGCACATTTTCAACACACTTCGTCATTTAAATACATTTTTTGACATCATTAGAAAAAAAAATAGTAAAATCAGTGCATGTTTTTAAAATAGCAGGGACATCATTTCAGCAGATTGTGCAAAGGCAGAGCTCCTTTTATTTTTAGGGATCCTACACTGGTTAACAGATATTAGTTTAGTTCATTAGTTCCATTTTATGTGTATAAAACAGAGAAAACAGTATTTTTAGATTAGACAGTACTGCACATGTTGGCAACCTTGTAATGAAATTCCAAATTCCTAAAGGCTTCTCCTGTTGAGTAACACTGGTTATTTAAAGGTGGCTGCTTAGTAAGAGAATAGGACTTCACTCATCAACTTAAAGAGGGGTTTACAGATATCTTCTGCAATCCAATCAGTTTTTTTGCTCCACCGGTTCTGTTGTAAGTGGATCCTTTTCTCCCCGTAGGTGTGTGGAGCTGATCATCAATGAGCAGATGGGCAAATACAAAGCTCGTCTGAAGGACATCAACAGTCTGGAGTTTGCAGAGAGCAAAGCCAAGAGCAGACTGACCCACATCAGGAAGTCCATGGTAAGACCAGACTGCAGCTGCTGTCAGTCATCTAACAGCTCTGCTGTCAAATTATATACTCATGATGCTAAAGATGTTGGTATTAATAATCCTGACACTGTGGTGGATGTTTTTCTACTTGTTCCTCTCACTCATCGTTTAACAGTTTTCAGCTCCACGAGCAGCTGCCATGGTTTTCACACATGGCAGGAGTTCATTCCTCTGTGTTTATTTACATCTTTCATCAGCAGGTTTTGCTGTGTTTTTTTTTATTACACATGCAAAAGCTGACAAAAAACCGTCAAGGGCATACAAATACAAACTGAACAACAATATACAGCAATTTAGACTTATTTAGGTCTGAAAACTCAATTTCTAGACTAGACTGTGTGTTGTTTTGGCAGTTGCCCACATTAAACGAATAAAAAAGATGGATCAACATATTTTTATAGGATTGTTGCAGTTTTAAACATCCATATAATAATAATTGTGGAGTCTCCACCTGAAAATGTTGGTGTCCTCTGGCCATAGCCTTCTATAAAACAATGCAGAAAGCTAATTTCCTTTTTTTAATATATAATTTGAAAGGATTTTGGTCCATAATTCTGACACTGGTCCATTTTTTCACTCAGTTCACCAGAAACACCTCATCTGACAATCCTTCAGCAAAAAATACAAAATAATTAGGCAGTATCTCTTTAGCAGAAACTAGAAAGTATTTATTTTCCAATGACACCAACACTTACAGCATTTTAGTTTGGTTATGCCTTTTTTGGATTTAGACATCTTAAAAAGTTCACTCTTTCTGACTAAACTAAACAACTTTGACCTTCAAATCACCAAATACTTGGTTACTTTTACCACTCCCTAACCCTAATCTGTCCTTCCTTCCTCCCTCCCCCAACCCTTCCTTCCAGAAACCTGTACTAATTGCTGTTAGGTTTATGAGCATAACCCGCACTGCCACCCCGGTATGTATGCCCCTCTCACGCCATGTTCCCACCCACCACCAGTCCTGTCCTTCAGTCTATTCGACCCGTCACTCATGCTGTTTGTAGCTCACAGTACTCACATCTGTCTGTAAACTAGTTCTCTTTTAGGTGTCTGAGCTTCTGTTTGTGTATTTGTTGCAGTTACAAGTTGGTCTAACAGTGTGATAATGTTACTGTGATGCTGCTTATTTCAGGCTTTCAGTAGGTACAGTGCAGAGCCACAGTATGAAATAGACATGAGAACTAAAGTCTGACCTCAAACGTATAACAAATGTATAAATATATATGTATATGTCTGAAAACATTAGGTCCTAATTTCTCTCCTTTTCCAGAAAAAGTCATTCTGCGTTTATAAATGCTGCTCCGTGCAACAGCACGTGTACCATGAGAACGCCGTCCTGTACAGCGTCTGTTTATGCCAGTGAAATCCCTGATACCCACCATCAGTTGTGTCACCGAACAGGAACTATTTGTCTTCCGTATTATTAATATTTCCTAATGTATGATAGCTAAACAATCGTACTGTGCTACCTTATTAATGTAATTTGACTGCTTAATTGCATTGTCAGAAAAGGGGGAGGTAGTGGCACAGTTGGTCGAGTGGTCTCCTCTAGAGGTTTCGAGGTTTGTGACCCGATTCCTCCTGACCATTTGTTGAAGTGTCCATGCTCGCCGACAACGGGATAAACCAAAAGGAAAAAAAACTTACAAAAAAATGGCTAAATACCTCCTACAAAAATCATTTGGTAGCTTAAATGGCATGCTGAAAATCTGACCCACACTGGGCAGCAATGTTTCACAGTTTGAATTTGATCTTTCAATATGGCACACGTGTGAAAGTCCAGGAAGCGGCATGCTTAAACTGAGACTGTTTCTTACAGCGGCTTTTATAAATAATTACTTAAGAGAAGGAGACGAACCAGTTTGGATGTTGATACTTTAAAATTAAACTGTATTTTTGTTCGTGAACCAACTGTGGTGTTTTTCAAGTTAACTCTGGCTAGTACTAGTACTAGTACTAGTACTAATAGTACTTATTCAGTGAAACTAACAGTTAGCATTAAACATCAAGTGAATCAAGTTACTTCCTAAACCCAAAACTGTTAAGTTACATTGTAATTTATTGCCTCAATATGTTCCTGTTTTGTCCGTGCAAAGCTAAATATTAGAACCGTTTGTTTGGGGTTGTTGTTGCCAGCCTGTGGAAAGCAAACAAAGCAGTATTACACCAGTGAGACACGAAGCTTCCTCTTCTTTTTATTGGACTAAAAAAAAAGAAAAGCGTAACTTCTGCTGACCCTGTAGTTCTGTCTTTGTTTGTGGTGAATGCTCAGAATCAGACTCAGACAGTCAGACTATAGCGCCACTGACTGCTTCTCTCTGTTTCTGCTTCACGCCTTATTAACATGCAGCCTAACACAGCTAAACTTAAGGTAATGCCTACATGTAATGTGTGTGTGCGCGCGCGTGTGTGTGTACATAGTTTAAAAGTAGTGTTGTGAACCATGGTCAGTCTTCTGTATAGTCAATGTGCTCAAAACATCCAGTTGTGTCTACAGTGAGTCTGCTGTCTGAGCTCCATCCGTCACTGTAAACTGACCAATAATAAACAGTAAGATGATTATTATTAGTCAGCCACACACTCTAACACACTCTGTAACTCTGTGTAATTTTCTCGGTGTAAATTTACAGAGCAAAAGCCGCGTTCGGCAAAGCAGCACCCACGTGTCCTCGCCTCCACTCAGCCCCAAAGCGCCCTCTGCAGTAGATGGAGAGAGCGCAGGGGGAGGAGGGGGAGGTGGAGGT
>OMLM01012913.1:0-18606 GCA_900302695.1 Helostoma temminkii
GCTGTCTAAAGCAGCTAAATGAATAATCATCTATGAGTTAGACTGGAGACAAACGCTTAACGAGAATGATGTGAACCTCGCTGACTTGAGGGGGCTGAGAGAGAGAGAGAGAGAGAGAGAGAGAGAGAGAGAAACTGACAGGGAGAAAGACGGCAGCAAGCAAACATACTGGGTTCTGAAATGAATGGCACGCGCTCCATAATAGCGATGAAGTTGCTTTACTCAACAGGCCGTAGCCAGCCTCCCCCTTTAAAGGTTGAGTAGTTGTTTGTCAGAATTTCTAAAGGGGCAATGAATCGCCCCTTATTTGCGGTGGTTTGCTGCCTGTATATGACAGGAACAAAAGAGAAACTGCAGATAGCAAATGTGCTGCTGACAGCACTGACAGCTGATGAGGAATCTTCTAGCAAGTATGTATAAAACGTCTTTCTCCCAAAAATTTGGCTGATTGTGGGCCAGTCACAGGCCTCCCAAACTCAAACCTCTCTCGCAGCACTTATGTCACCTCTTTCACTTTATACTGTGCATTTAAGCATAACGACATAAGAGGCTTCTCTACAGGGGTTTTAGAACAGTGAGGAAGCTCTGTAATGCAGGATGAAGTCGAGTGACTACTTTTAGAAATTGTTCAGAGAAGGCAATTGCTCAAGTAAGTCCTGCATTTGCTAACAGTTAAAATTATGTATTAAGCAAATCATGGCAACATCAAACAACATGGGTTCTCAGCAGCTTGAGTACCTTTTACATATTTAGGTTGGAAACTATAATGGAATCCAAAGTGCCTCCAATTTTACACTATAGACTATTGCTCTCACTATATTGACAGTTTCTCAGTCTCAGGGATCTGTGACCAGTGGGTTTGCAGCTGTCTTAACACAATCGCCCCTTTTGAATCAGCACAAACAAGGTTCTGAGCTGGTACTAATGCTGGTTCAGAGTTGCTTCAACAAGGTGGTTTGATTTTCCACAATAGAGCCACATCATTACTGCACTAAAAAAAACAACAAGCCAGCAAAAGGTTGGTGCCACCTTGGAATCAGTTGGCAGACAGATGGCCTGTCGAAATGCAGAGAAGAAAGAATTTAAAATGTATTAAAAGTAGTAAAAGATTAAATAAACACAATGTGAGGAAAAGATTGATTGTTGTGTGCGAACCCTGGCAGTGGTCCCAGACTGGGGGACAGACAGACGGCAGGATGGAAGATGTCAGGATATGGCAGAAAGCTATTGATGGTAATTTAACAAGGTGATCTAGGGAAATTAGAATTTGCCATGTAAAATATGGCGTGAGCTTCCTGGACAACTATCGTTATAATCATCACTACCTCTATTGCATCACAAGGAAGGAGGATTGAACACAACTTTTAAATGCAAACAGAATTGGTTGTTCTGACCTGAAGTCTTAACTTAAAACTTAAAAATGATTTAAGTTGAATTAATTAATTTCTTAGACTTCACTCAACTTATTAGATTAAGTTGATTAAGAAACCTTTTTACAAACTTCCCAGCATGCATTGTCTAGAAGTACTAGTACTAGTAGAAAACCGCTATGGTTGAAAGTTGCTCTGTGTCTTTAATACATATGTTCCTTTGTTTATTTTCACACTAGTAAAGACTATGTGAACCATGATAAAGGTTGGTGTTGACTCCATCCCTACCTCTGTGCACTTAAAATGTATTAAACACTATGGGATTAGCTACATGTGGATGTTATGCAGTGACCTTGGCACATACTGGCTACTAGTTCAGTTTCTCAGTTTGAAAAGATAACGCTTCAGATATGTTGATCAATTTCATTGTGTGCCTCAGTTGAATAAACCAAAAAACACATTCACACAAAAATGTTTAATTAAGCCTAAATTTAAACCTAACTTGTTCAATTCATTAAAAAACCTAAATCAACAAAACTAAGTCACAAATTAACACGTGTTAGAAGAACAAATTGCATTTGTGGACTTCAATTAAAAATATGAATCAAAGGGCTGCCTTGATTTTTTTAAGTGGAAATAAGTTATATTCTATAGTGAAGGGCCTGAACAACTCCAGGCCTTTTTTTTTATTATGGTGGTTATCCTCATTTGTAAAGTCCTCCTGAAGAGGCATTCTGAAAGTGTGGAAGCGCTAGATGCATGTAGATGTAGACCTTAGGCTAAAATGGATTTGTGAAATTATTATTTCCAAGCTGAACACGAACAGTCATACTTTACTACAATATGCTACAGATACTTTTGTCCCAAGTCAGTAATCCTGAAATAAGGCTGAATACTGTAGAAGAAGGAATGGTTGGATAGTATATTTTATATTATCTGTTGCTCACTGAGATTTTCATTGTGCTCCTGTGGCTTTTACATGTCTCCACTAGTGAGAGCTAATATACAATAAAGCAGAAATTTAGACACACTGTCCTGCAGGGTTCCCACAGTAACATCCAACCTTGTTGAGCGTTGATTGGCCATCTGGCATTGTTTTATGTCACTTCCTATTAAGCTCATCAATGCTCCCTCCCTGTCTGCGGCATGTGGTTGATCACTGTGGATGTGTGTGCCTGTAATATGAATATAGTACAATTGTCTGATTACAGTACATGATGGTGTCTGTCTGCGTGTTCGCTGATGCGGGCCCTCCAGCTACACTCATGCTGACGTGGCCATGATTGGCATGTTTATGTAGAGTTTGCAAAAATGAAAGAGCAGGGTAGTTTTATTGTCAGGCCAAAGCATCTTCCATAAACATACTGTACAGAGACATCTGCTTGGATGTAGTCTCACCACATAGGTGCACCTACCTATCTTCCTTGTCCTTATCTTCTTCAGGGTTGTAATGTACCATTCTAGAGTGATGTTAGTTCAACCTCATGGTCAGAATGGGGGCTGTAGTTTGATACTGAGCATGTACTAATAGTAACACATTATTACAGCAAACGCCAACTACAAACTGCAGCTTAAAAATGACCAAACAATGTTTTATTAAAATCAGCCATAAATTAATAACTGTACAGTAAACTGCATATAATTATACAAAAAATACTTTAGTCTGGAAGACTACCTGTAGCCACTTCATGTGTTTTGCCAACACATGTAATAATTTAAGGTCAAATAAAACTATTTGGGCAAAGGGTTTTAAAGCAAAGCAGATAGTTATTATAAGTACTTTAACAATTGGTATCAATTTGCATGGGCATCTTTGATTCGGATTAAAGTAATATAAAGACGTTATTTAAGTTGGTAAAATAATTTAGGTAATATGATCACAACATTTGAGTTAATGTGAAGTTGGTTCCACTTAAGTGACATTTTTGAGGTTGAGGTAAATCATGTTTTCATTAAAGCTAATCTGACTCGAAATACATGTAGGATTTAATCAGTAATGACAGACCTGGAGCTATCTATAAACTGAGCCAAAAGCTGTAATAGAGACATTGTTTTAAATAAATCTACGAGTGGCTTAGCACTCTTATAGCACACATGCTATAAGTGTTACATTAATGTGAAAATAATAAAATATAACAGTAAACTGTTTCACTGTTACTTTTAAGGCTGAAATCTCAATACATCTTTCTGTTCTTCTTGTCTTTTTAACAAATATAATGACATTTCTAGAAACTTCACACTCATAATAAAAGTAGACTATGGTTATGGACACAGTGGCAGTTGGTCTAAAATCTAGTGCAGAAGGTCAATTAATAGTAAAACTTGGGGTAAAGAATCTATAATGTTCAGACTCTAGTTTGAGATTCAAAATGAATGGCTACTGCAGTGTGTGCTACACCTCCACTGCTGATTTAGATGACCATATAATTCACGCTTCCTTCAATTTCTAGTACTGAACTAGCACGAGACAGGATCGTAAAATGTCTTTCCTTAGGTGGATTTTCTTATCGTTCTCATCTTTCTGCACTAGCACACACAAGGGGACAGCCAGCCACCCATGCTGAAAGGCACTGTGTCCAGTCTGGACAGCAGTGTGTGTTGCACAGTCAGAGCGAGGAATGTGATCCCTCTCTACCTCCTGCCCTCATTTCCTCCTCAGTTTCTTACTGAGGCTCATTTATTTACATTAGCACTATGCAGAACGGCTTCAGAGGAAGTCTTAAAGTAGAGCCACAATGGCCGATTTAAGCCGCCACCCAAAAGCCTTTTTTTTTTCTTCTTCTTCTTTTGCCTAAGAGGATTTGTGTCTAGTCCATGCATCAGACCTCTCTCTCACACACACTCTCTCTCAGGGACAAAGTCACCCCTCACACTGATGCTGAGTAAACGTAGCGTCTTGCCACTAGCTGCCATGCTAATGACATTTATCCTTATGGAAATGGAGGAGGAGGAGAAGGCTTTAGATGCAGATTTGGACACACATATACACCTGAGACGGGCAGACATAAACCAGCTGGCTACTTTTATGGCATGCGTGCTCAGTGATTCAGATATACTCTCACTGACACACACACACACACACACACACACACACACACCTCCCTTACAGCGTCTTATCCCCTAACTGGCCACCAGTCAAAATAAGCCTTATTCTCGGGGGTTTTTATTTTCTCCTGGCCGGGCTTGGCTAGGCACATTCAGTTAAGATGGCAGCCAAACAATCTCTACTCTCCTCTCATTTCCATTTCTTCCTTTCCAATGCTAATGCCTGGATGGATATATCCCTTTTTTCACTGGCATGCACAGAGGCCAAATTTCTGATTAAGTCCCGAGACAAAGTTTCATACCATCTAGGTCACAGGCTGCTTCAAAGAGAAGGGGGAATGTCAAGCTTTGTCTTCAAATAGATAATTTAGCATACGGTAGTGATATGTTCACACTGCAGGACACATTTGGTGTCTATTTAAAAATACAGCAGGTCAGTCTACAAAAGCTCAGAGGGCAACATTAGAGAAATGCCTCAAAATCGATAGATGCTTTAAACAATGAAACAATGACCATGACACTGAAGTTTCAGTTTGGAATCAGTGCTTGCAGTTGAATGTGGTGCAGACCGAAACATGCAGCCATAATTAATGATTACACTACACACTAACAAATGTGTAGGCATATAGTTTTTTACACATCTATGTGGGGCAACATCTCAGCCTTAATTTCATAGTGACATTTCTGCTAATAACATTTTTCAACCTTGTCCCAAGTAGTGCTTAAATGGTTAAAACTCAAGGTGTGGTTTCATTAACACTGAAGCATTCAGACACAATAGGTTTACCCCCATTTAACCAAACCATGATGTTTCACTAAACCTAACCACACTGCTTTTGTTTTTTAAAGTGAACTGCAAGCAGAACTGTGAGTGTGAACTCCGATCGATTATATTACAATTATGTGCTTTGGTAATCCCTTCGTCCCTAGTGAACTCTGGTGCGGTCCTCCTGAGGAGAAAGCATTTAAAACCAAAAGGGGACCAAACGCTATGAATAAAATAATCTGAGGGCTTTGGATAGTGTGTATATTTGTTTTGTTTGTACACCACAAACGTGGAGATGTGAGGAGGTGCAGTGGCTCACAGACATCAGGTCTGACGACTATGTGGGCAATATAACTTAATAAACAATAATCAGCAGGACGACCAACCTGCGTTAACATTCATTATGAAATTGTCTCTCTCCTGTCACACAAACATGCAGTAGTCCACAACACAGTTCCTTCTTCCTTCATTTACTTTTGTTGTTCCCATGGCAGACACATCTGACCAATAGGCGGAGAGAACCTTCTCGCGTAGTTTGAAGTGAAGCATTTAGGTTCACTTGGATTTTTGTATATTTAATTTATCCAGGTTACAACATTTTGAATCCCATTGTCATTTTTGCTGATGTTGTCTTAAACACACTGTTCTTTAAAAATAACACACCTGCTCTCAAACTACCACCCAAATGTTCCAAAAGCTCTCTCAGCTCACAATATTGCATATGCACACTTGTACGCTCATTGTTGAGTGGCGATTGAAAGTCTGTGTCAGAATGCTCACTGCTCTTTCAACACCCTTAACTTCTTAATGGGCCACACACACACACACGCACACACACACACACACACACACACACACTGACACATGCTTTGGAGTTGTGACTGGCTAGAAGTTTGGCTGCATTTGGGAGATTTAACAGGAGGACGCTGGCATTTCAGTAAAACACAGGGATGGTTTATAGTTAACCCTGAGCTCAGTCTGTTCACTTAAGACCCTCATCCACTTCTGCTATTAATCTTCTATCTCAGAATGTGTGTGTGTTAGAGAGAGACTTCTTGCCAGCTCTCCTCCTCAGCCATTTTGGTTTCTCTTGTACTCTGTTCTCCTTAATCTCCCTTCTCTGTCTGTCTGAGATGAAGACATACGAGGACAGTCCCTTGAGGGTGCAGTGTGCTTGTGGCAGTGCAATAAAGAATCCAGAGGTCAAACGCACACTGAGGTACTTCACCCCACTCCACAGCACTCCACACAGACACAAAACCCCCAGGTTGACAGGTCAAACGTGCAACACTATAGTTGGCCACATAAACCAGATGGTCACGGCTGGCATGAAGCAGCTACAGCATCTAAGAGTTGTGAATGTTTGTGTGTCTCGTGCCCTCTTTCATAGCGCAAACCTCCAGAGACCTTGTTTGTTGTCTGTACCCCACAAGGGAAACATGTCAACTTCACAACCACATCAAATCGCACCACACACACGAACACACACTCTCTAGGCTGCTGTTACAAACAAGGTCTGTGTCGCACTGTGTGATGGTGTGTGGATTGAACTTCCTCCACCTTCTGCGTATGTGAATGTGGCACCTCAGCATGATGGGGCCTGGAGGGCTTTCATATCCTAGCAGACATGACCCAGAACCTGACACTAACAGGCACTGATAGGACATCTAGAGGCATATCACTGTTGGAGCCTTACCAAATGTCCGTTTGGTCCTTTTTGTCTTGGTTGTTTCTACCCTAAAATCATGCTAAGGTGCCTGCTGACCTCCTGATTACTGATTGCTTAGAAAACTGCAATGAGAGGTTAACTGTGCATCAAACATGAACTGTTAGAGATTGTTCCCAATGAAAGCATTGTATTTTATTAATGACTAATGATTTTCCTCATACTAAATAACTTTATAAGTGCTGCAAATACATAGTATTAAAGGGAAAACCATATGTCTGCCAGCCTGATTTTTAAAGGTTTGTCTCCTATGTAAATCACAATACCACCTTTGCTGTAAATTTAAATGATATGGTAAGCACTGAAATGTATTATTTATTTTCAAAATTTCAATGTCTGTCTGTTTGCAGAAGTGGAAAGCTTTGGAAATAATGTTAAAGTAAAGTAAGGCAGTGTTTTAATGCAGTGCTTTTTGTGGGCCCATATGGGGCAAAAAGTCCTGAGCTGTTTTTCAGTCCCAGTCCACACCAACTCTCTCATAGTCATAACTATGTTATGTCCCATGACATGACTAACAACCCCCACATAGTAAGGGTGAAGGTGTCATAATCAACTGTCTGAAGAACGGTTTAAAATCGTTAGCCAATAGTAAAATGAGCAGACTTCATGATAAAATGTGGAGGCCATATATCAACATGCAAACCTCCAATCAGCAGCAATAATTTAAAAAGCAGGTGGGAATTTGCGAGATTGACCTCTAACAAAGTGATGGAAAGTACAGAGTGTGGAAGAAGAAAAGATTTGCTCATGATCCAAATCATACAAGCTCATCTGTGTAGCATGGTGGTAGTGTAATGATTTCAGCTTACATTGCTGCTACTGGAACAGGCTCACTAATCTTTACTGATGACATACAGTAACTCACAGTGGTAGCAGAAGGATGAATTCAGAGGTGTGCAGAAACATTTTGTCTGCAAATTTACGTAGAATTTCTCTCATGCAGTAAGTCAATGATGCAAAACACTCAACGACTCAACTTGACAACTCAACATAGGACTTCCTCAGGGAAAAAGTCACCAGACCTTAACCTAATTCAGCATTAATTTCACCTGCTGAAGAGGAGACACTGACCCAGGACAAACAACAAGGAAGAAATTGATTGAAAGTGTTTATTTTAAATATATAAATAGACAAGAAATATCAATTAAACCTTGTCCAGCAATCAATTATTATAAATAATCAACCTGCTTCATTTTATTGATATGCTCAGTATTAATATATTTGAGACCTGCATTTGAAATAAACATATTCTCACTATATTAACAATTGTAATGTAGTGCCAAATATATTCTTTACAAAAACAAAATTGGCAGAAATTGCAGACATTTTGAGTCTTAGTAAATATAAAGTAAACATGTATAGTGTCCCTCCCATGGACTAATGAAATGATATTCATGTTCACATAAATGGTTTTATTTATATCCTTTCCATATATGAAAAACTGAGGGTGATCAAAAAAAATATCTGTAGTTTGACATTATTAAATTTGTGAGCTAATTAAATTTCATGGTCAGTTTACACAGAATGATAAAAAACAGCTTTTGTAAGCACCTGAGCACAAATTTAGAACTTAATATCAACACAGTGCTTGAACTATGAAAATGTTGTACTCTATAAATGCTTTAAATAAACATTATAAAATTGCACATGTGTGAATATCACCTGGTCTGCAAGCAGTCAATCTGCAAAACTAAAATTACAAATCAAATCACAGTTTTTGTAGACTGTTAAAAATTTCTGCCATATTGCTGTATAATAATATACAAATGTCAATAAAGTCAGTCTGGCAGACTCTCAACAACATGGAGAAAACTCCCAGTCACATTTAAAGACAAGCAATTAGGATGATTTCTGTTCACCTGAACCCACCTTGAAGTGCTGACATTGGTACATGAAACCCAAGCACCTTCTTTATAAATGCAAAATATTTAAAAATATATTGTTTTATTTCTGTCTCTCTTTTTGTTCTTTCTGACTTACAGTTTATAAAGACATGCAGAGAATGAGCTAGGTCCCAGAAGACCTGCTTTGTAAAGAGGGCGGGGGGACTCCCAGACCTAATATCCACAACACAGAGCCTCCTGCTGTAAAGGTGAGCCTTCATGTGAAAATATACATTCTTCAATCATTGCTTTTATGAATACGATACAGACCAACCATAAGTTACACCAGCTGTATATCATATGGAGAGGTCACAGCATTTTAGTGTTGCAGTGCAAATGTAGTACATGTTTGTTGGGCACTAGAGTAGATTTTGTGCATACTACAGTAATATTGTGCTCTATATCTGACTATTATATAATAAGTAATTACCCACTCTGGCATAGAAGTGATCAATTTGTGTTTGTGTGTGTGTGTATATACTTTAAAGACCTTACAATTGACATCATTTCAGCATGTGTGTGAACATGTGCAACCACCAATGTCACAGATCTTTTATCCACCTCCCTCCCCTCTTCAACGCCCCCCCTCCCATCAGAAGAAACACACACACTCACACTCATAAACAGCAGCAAAGATGAATGTCATATTGTCGTGCTGAGTGACAGCAAAGACCACGACAATCCGTCTTGACACGTTGAGCTTATGTTACTGCGCTGTGGTATACCCACACGCACCCCTTCTGGCAGTCTTCACAAACACCAGTGCACCCTCAAATCTGTTCGGTTATGTAACTGTAGACCTGCTGTGTGTAACTCAAAATCCGCAACATCAACTTTTGTAGTTGCACTAATGCTGTTCGACTTTAATATGAGTTTTGACAGAAAGAGAAAGGAATATAAAAGTCAATCATTTTAAACATCAACACATCATAATCATATTACGTTTTAGAAGTGATTATAACTGGTAGCAGCCTTTTTCCTTGTGTTTACACTGTTTCACCAAATCTGATGTGATGCTGATTCTGTGGAGTGAAAAAGTGTCACATAGTGAGGTAGTGTAGTAGTAGTATCTTCTAAGTACTGTATATATTTAATATCTGGAAACAAACAATTGTCTTTTACTTTTACAGCTTGTATGGATCAGGACCCTTTTAATGGAGCCCAGTATGGACATTGTCACGTAATACTATCCAACAATCACACTAAAGTCTTATAAAAGAGCTTTTTTCTAATGCTTTGCTGGTAAAAGCCTTCTGAATGGAACGTAAAGCGTCTTCAGAACTAAGAACAAGTCCAGTTGCTATTGAACAGAACCTTTGGGACATCTTGTACCTTGTCATTTTGCTGCTTAACATGATGGCGATGAGGACGAATGGAAGAATGGCTTTAAACAAGAGCTGTGTTAAGCTGTCTTTTTCCCCCTCTACCAGATTTCTCTGCACGCTCACCTCACTATCTCATCACCATCATCTAGGGAACGCTAATGTGCTAAATGTGAACAACAAAGACGGGATGTCTTGTCATTTTCTGCTTCCCTACTGTTTCCCACATTTGCTGTTATGGCTAAATTAGACAGAGCTGAATGCAGAAATTATAGCACTGAGGCCAGATGTGATATTTATATTTCACACTGCGTTGTCAGGTACAGTGCTGTGAAAAAGTATGTGCCCCTTTTTTTTATTGCTTTGCATATTTATCACTTTAAAATAACTCAATAATCATCACACAAACAAACCTTCCAAAAAGTTCAACTTTTGTCACCAGCATTTTATATCAATGAATCAAGATGTTTTTTGGCAAATATGAGACAAGCCTTTGTGTTCTCTTTGGTCAGCAGTGGGTTTAACCATGGAACTCTCCCATGGATGACAATTTTTCAGATGTCTTTCTTATTGTTGAATCATCATCATCATCATTATCAGCACTGACCTTAACTGGGGGGCAAATACTTTTTCACATTGGATCAGGCAGGTTTGGACAGCTTTTTTACCTTAAAAAATGAAATCATTTAAAACTGCATTTTATTTTACTCAGATCTTTATCTTTGTCTAACAATAAAATTTGTTTGATGATCTCAATCATTTAAGTGTAACAATATGCAAAACAATAAAAAATTAGGCAGGCGGACAAATTAAATGTTACACGTTATAAAAAAGCTGCTCCCTCATTGGATTTGGGACTCGTTTTGATTCGCTGATGGTGGCCAGCTAATCATTTGATCCTGTTAGAAGAAGTGAAGTGTTTGTGTGTTGTGCGTGATTCTGCCAGGAGAGTTAACAACTGCTGTAAATAGACCAGGGCTCTGTGTCTTGATTTGTGCACAGCCACTGCTGTGTGTGCGTGTGTGTGTGTGTGTGCGTGCATGTGTGGGGATATATTTGCAAGTGTGTCTGCCTCTTTGCGCACTGTTTTTTTCCCTATAAAAGCAATTTGCCCCATGCTCGGCCTAGGCAATGAGCAGATGCTACCATTGTAAATGATGATGCGAGGGGCCATAATAAAGAGTTGATAAACACAGAATTACTGCTGGGCTGTGGGCACACAGAGAGAGGGAGTTAGAGAGGGAGGAGGAAGGAGGAGAGACAAAGTGAGTGGAACGATGCAGACACACACACACACACACACACACACATTGAGATGGATAAAACAGAAGGATGACGCTTTGCTTGTGATCCAGGTAACAGTTTTTTGCCAAACAAAGACTCTCATCACCTTGTTTTCTGATCATTTTCAACTCGATACCTACATGCAATCGTTCTTTTATAGTATGACAGAGTGTGACATATTTTTGCGTTTAAAGTGGTCAGACACCACATAGCATTACATAACAGTCCAAAATATTAGCTATCACTTCAAATGCATCTGTAATAATATGCATCATTGGCTGTCAAAATCATCTGTCTTCCTTGTCACATGCCTCTCTCAGCCCTGCCTTTTTACTTGGCTGGAGGACTGTTTTTATGCCACTATGCACAAAGTGCCTAGTAAATGCTGTGACTCATAGGGGACCTATAAGAGTTTGTGTGTCTATGTGTGAGAGCGTCCTCAGGATGTTAGTCAAAGGGCTGCGAAGAGTACTTTGAAGAGCCCCCGTTCCCTGCGTGTGCCTCCCGCCAAGCATCTCTCGTTCAGATGTTTGCCGGACATTTTGTTTGACAAAAAGCACCACACACACATATGCGCTGACAGATATGTAGAAATAGAATCGACACGTTTGCAGCATTGAAATAAATAAGAGAAACATAGGGTAGACAGCGGAAGGAAGACAGAATGAAACCTGAGGACAGTGCAAATGCAGGGAAGATTAAGAGAGTGAACATGCAAATCTAGAGAGGGGAGAGGGGAGAATTCCCTCCCTTTGGCAGCAGCGCTGGTATCTCTTTCATGTCCTCCATGCTCGGATCTGAGGCTCTGTCTCCCAGCTGAGCCCGTTGTGCATGTGTGCATCTAAGTGCTGGCTAATTTCCCTTTGGATTGAATAGCTGTAGTCTCTGATTTCCCCCAACCACCACAACCACACCACTAACTCCATCTTTGTGTTATATTATGACAGAGGTATCACAAAGCCAACATCATCATGCTATTACTAGGAAGCTATCTCATTCAGATAGGTAAAACCATTTTGTGTTCAGAATGTGTGAGCTGTACAAGGATTCTTTTAAGGAGGAGCTCCACTGATTCTATTTGTTGGGAAGTACTACTATAAATGTGAAAAAGTTGTATAGACAGGAACATGTAACTAAGTATTATTATTGTTACTTCACTGTGCAAATTTGAGGTACCTGCAAGTTACTTGAGTATTAATCAATTATTAAAAGTCCTTCATACTACTTAATAAAGGACTTTTGGATCTGGTTTACACTTTGTTTAAAAATTGCACAATTGAATCACAAGCGAACAGCTGAGGCACGTCAGCGTTCGCACCTGTCCATATATTGCACATGCATCTGCACTTATGTTCATATACCTACCATAAAGTCCAATCGTCAGAATACCAGAGGACCTGATCCACCTAGACCATCCTGACTAAAACAACCACCACGACCTGCTTTAATTATGGATTTATTTATTTTTTTTGCACTCAGGACACATTAGTGTTCACACTGGAAAAGATACCTCAGAAAGTGGTTTGGCTGACTGGTCCATCTGTCTTGGTAACCACACTTTAGTGTTTAGTATTTAGTGCTGTCCACTTGTGATCTGAATGCCCAAGAAACATTTTAGACCACAGTGTTAAAAAGTGTTGGCAGTTGTGCCCTGGGTTGGTGGTTCTACTCCCATTTCCCTGATTTCTGTGCACATGTTGCAGTAAAGACACTGGACTCTGAACTCTATAACACTGCTCAAATCTCACAGTCTGTAGGCACCTTTACACAATCCCAAATGAATACATAATAGAAGGTGACTTGTGGTACATGTATGCTTTTTAAATAAAAAATGTAATGAAAATATATGACAAAAAAAGCCATGTTACATGTCTCCAGGTTGGGAATTTGTAAGCTCACATCCAGAGAGAGGCAGGAGGACAGTCCCAGTCAGCACTTTGGTTCAAAAGTAAAATATTTGCATATGCACAAACAGTTTTTGTTATAGTTGTCCACATTTTATTCTCCAGTGGCACATGCACATTAATAGACTTTCATGTGTATGCTACAGATTGCCTTATTTGTTTTGGACACATCAAACAGAAACTGCTGTGGGCAGATGACAAGGAGAGGGAGGAAAGACAAAGGGTGGGAGGTTGGAAGAAGAAAAAGACACAATAAGTCTGAATGGTGCTTCCAGTCACAGCTGAGTTTAGAAGAAGGGAGAACACATTCTAAAGCAAATAACAAAATGGCCGCCTTTCATCAATGCTTATTTCCATCTGGAAGAGAAAAGAAGGAGAGAGTGATGAGGCATACGTCTAAATCTGCGCTTCCAGCAAGTCTTTTGATATGGCAGAAAATGTCCTGAGGTTGGATGATAGACAATGTGAACGCCACGCTGTGCATTTTCAAATTCAACTCTTCGGCTTGTTTGTTTTATTTTTATCTCTGTTTTTAGTCAGAATACCATTTAAGGAGATTTTCACACAAACAGGATAATGTGTAAAATGCATCATATCGGCACAAAATGTTTTTTTTTCTTCTCATCTGTAGTCACAGTAGAACATTTCTGCAAAATACTGCAAAACTAAACAAAAATCAAACCGACTGCAGTTGCTGTAAAACACAGCCTCTCTGCAGACAATTACTGCATTCATGCAAAACTGCTTTAGAAGGTCTGAATGTGAAAACTGAAGACAATTTTTGTTAGGAAAAATATAAAATGTGCATTGTCTCCCACTAGGTCAGACTCAGATCCACATGTATTTATTAAGGTGAGCTGTGTGTTTTGTTCTTGGGTGGAGGATGAGCAGAGACGCTTATTCTAATGTCTACTGTAGTAGTAGTAGTAGTAGTAGTAATGATAGTAGTATTGTCACACACTGAGACACACAAACACTCAGGTCCATTAGCAAGCTGACCAGCAGCTGTGTTTTGTTTGCATTTGCAGTTGCAGCCAATGATAATGCTTTGTTTATTACAGTTTCAAGTAAAAGGCTGTGATAGTTGCACAAGAATGGGCAAGTTGCCATCTGAGTAGCGTTTGTGTTCGCCATTCAGGCTTATAAAGAAGTGATGCATAAACGCACAAGTGCAAAACTAGCCCTAGCATTGACTGTGCAGTAATTTGTGTGTGTGTCTGTGTTTGTGTGAGTGTGTTTATTAAAATGACTTCGAAACATGGCCCATTTCTTTGAGGGTCCCATGAAGAGGTCCTGCAGTGAGCCTTTTAATAAAGGATCAGAGCAGACCCTTCTAAGATGGCAAACAAACACACAGAATCACGCACACATACACACACGGGTGAGTGCCATAAACCACCCCCTCCCAATAATCCCTCTCACTTCTAATGGTAGCCATTTGCCATTCATTAAGATCAAAATGCTGTTTTCTGCCAGGACAAATTGTGAAGCTATTCCATTCACAGCTTGAGAAAGGCCCAAGACTCTGCTGGGTTTCTGTGGGCTGTATGAGCGACCAAGCAGGTCTAGCTAATGTGGCTAACAGGCTCTGAATTGTGTAGTAAAATGGTGGGGTGATAAGAGGCTGGAGGGAAGCAAGCAGGAGTTCAAGCTTTAGTTTTTGGACTTTATTGTTCCCTCTGTAGTGTTATAATACGGTGATTTTTTTCCGCAAGGCTTTTCATGCTTTTCACTTGCCACAATGTGAAATAAGGCTACTGAATGGATTATTTTAACTGTATCTCATCTAAGCTGCTTTCACACATGCACTCCGGACTTTACACTGTTTTGCACATGCAGCACCCACATGGACATACTCCACTTGAAATGCGTTCTCACATCAGGAGAAATAGTCAGATTAATTTCGGTGAGGGTGGGTCTCTGTGTAGAGAGTGTAGGAGGCACATTGTGACACACTGCAGGAATCAGCTGTGTTTTGTTTGCAGTGCAATTGAAGTAGATCCAATCACATGATTAGAAATGATGCACAATATATATAACTTAGTGAGAAACACGATACTAAAGCAGAAAGCATGATAAAAAATTTTGTACATTTAATGGTGTTGTGCTGAACAGCTCTACAAACAGGGAACACTCAGTCTCACATTACATTACACAGACTTTGTACTAGGGGGCTGGCAGGAAAGGTCAGTGTAATGTCTGTGCGAGTTGACTCAGATGTTTGCTTAGAAAGTCTGGAGTCCAGTGCAGGTATGGAACTTAATGGAAATCCAGTTTCTAATAGCACTCACAGGGCCTAATAAAAGACACTTTGAGGGTACAGTTGCATGTCATCTGCATAGTAACAAACATCAATTTTACATTTGCATAAAATTTACACCAAGTGTACCATCTACTGTATAGTAAAAAAAATTGAAACTTATAATCTCCACTTAGTTACACTGACTGAACATTACTTATTGAGTAGTGAATGAGTTAATAGGGAATGATTTCAGACACAGCCCTGAAAGGTAGAGCAGAGCTATCCTGTAAAATCCATAATATATGTAGGCACCTCTAGAAGCTGTAGTGACACACAAAAGGAAGAAAGTTGAGTGAAGCAGTATTTACCACAGCAGGATCAGAGTTGAAGGAAGTTGGGATTGGTCACAAAACCAGGCCTATTGCACAGGAGACTGACATTTATGTAAAATGTTCTAAACCATGGCCGTTCCACAACCACATATTTGTTATTGTAACCATTACGACAATGAGAAGTATGTTAATGTGACCCCTACAGTCTTTTTATGAACCCTAACCTTCTAATTTTGTGTCTAAACCCAACCAATTAATTTTGCTCCTCATAGTAATCAAACCGTGATGGTTCCTCAGTTGTAAATGTGTTTATGATGGTTTCCATCATGAGGAAGGTTTGGAAGAGATACTTGCTGCCACAAGGGAGCTGTTTCACTGTAATTTAAGGGAACCTACCAGCTGCTCTTTTAACAGACCGTGGTGGTTTCCATAGGGTTGCTAGAGTTGCTCATATGGGTTATCGACAGTGTAGCAACAACTTACTGTACCTGTATAGGCGTTTAGATTGGAGTACTTGTTGTACTCAACCACATTAGATAAACAGGCTATAGAAGTCAAAACTAAAGGAAAAATGGATGTGTTAAAAATCCACCCTTTGTTCTCATGTTTTTATTAGTATGTTTAAAAGTTGGTTTTGTTACTGAAATGCTTCAATGCACCTTCAGAATCAGAGTGAACCTTTCAGCTTTGTGTTTAATGAAATAATGAAAGAACAATATCTATAGACTGTGTCTACTTTTATGAAACATAATTATGTGTACCTACTGTACAGAAAAGTTAAAATATCTCTTAATGTCGTTATTATTTGCATATGCTGTTCTTCATGTAGTTTACTAGTCATTAGGTAATATAAAATAGGTCAGCAAATATGACCCAATATACCTGTCTGCAAAATACATAAAAACCTTTCATCCGTGTCTGCAACAGGATCGTCCCACATTTTCATTGTTTCTGTATGTGTATTTTTTATCCTTGTGAGTGAGCTCAACTGTAACGATTTATGCATTCATGTGCACTCTGAGCCAGTGTGTATCCATGGCACGTGTGTGTGTGTGTGTGTATGGTGCAGGTGGGTGAGGGGGTGGTAATTATCAATGACATCTCCTGAGCCAGGTCTAATCAGTGCTCTCTTCTCCTCATATGCTATATTTATCTCTCCTCTCCATCCTTCTATCATAGTTATTATCACTTCATCTCAGTCTTTATTTACCTCCCCTGCTCTCTCCTCTGTCCTCTACCATCCCCCATTTACTTTTTCATTTATTCTCTGGAAATATATGATTAGTAGTAGATAATGGATCAACAGAGGCTACAGATGTTTCATCTCGCAATAGCTCGTATAGAAATATCATTTTTCTTTTCTTTTATTCCTCAGAGAGGGGAATGTATGAGATTGATGGTTTAATCAGGTTGTAGAAAGCTTTGCTAATTGGAAAATGATGTTTTTACACTAATTTGGCAGTCAAGGGTATAGATTTCACTGTCTATGCTATATGTATGAGTGCTGTAGGTTAATTGGTATTTTCTTCTAATTTTGCATTAATGTGAACATTGTGTTTTACCTTGAATCATGAATAGACATGTATGTATAGGCTTTTCAACTTTGTGTCTGAAAACTACAAATCACTTACTCAACTCCAAAGACATTAATCAGATGTCAAATTAATTTGATGTGATTAGGAATGTGCACAGTCTATCCTAAGTGCTTCACTGAATTAATTTAAGATAAACAATAATAAAATAAAAAGAATATAAACCCAAGGCCATATCTATTTATGTGTTTCTAAGCATTAACCAGAATTACTGCCTCGGTTATATACGTTTCAGTTTACATGCATGTAGACTCATATTCTGTGTGATGAAATTCACAGGCGATCCTGAGATATCGCACTGACTGGAATACGATGTGAGGTCACCTGAATGACCTTTAGCATGTGACTTCCAAAATCTAATCAAATAACAAAATGGCCAAATTTGACAAATTTCCCCTTAAAGCAGGGAGAGACAACTTGGTTCTAGAGAGTCAGAATCGTGATTGTTTTTCAATTCAATTCAATTCAAGTTTATTTATATAGCGCCAAATCACAACAAAAGTCATCTCAAGGCACTTTACAGTGTAAGGTTTAAGACCTTACAATACAACTAAATAAAAAACAAATCCCTAACCTTGGACCACCAGAAACTAATTTGAAGCATAAAAAATAAATTGGACTACAAACTCTCCAGTGTCATGTTTTGTTGATTGGTTCATTATGGCTGTCAGGGAAAGATGTTCTAGTGAGGGGAAAAAACAAACAAAACAAAGGCTGGTCAGATAAAGAAGGGATCACAATATGTATCAGGTTACACCAATGTAATCTGGTTTCTTAAACATCATGGAAACCTGAACCTTGATTTCATCACGCAGGGAGAGGATGGGAGTAACCTGATTCTCTGGAATAGTTGTTGTGTACATGTTGCAATTACATAACAAATGCAGAATGAGAATGAGAAACCTACATGGAAGTTGTGTGTGTGTGTGCTTGTCTGGCAGAGATGGAGGAACACGAAAACCTTGTCTTCATGCAGGTCTGAGGGAGGTGAAGCATGACGTTTCAGCCCTGCCAGATCTTACTTTATATGTACATATACGAGACACACTAACAATAAGGCCCCAGAAACTGAGAAGCAGTTCCAAATCCAAATGTGTGTGTGGGCATCAGGCCAATGTGTTTGTCTGTGTGTGTGTGTGG
>OMLM01012919.1:9456-53540 GCA_900302695.1 Helostoma temminkii
TGTGTCTGGCTAAGCAGATCTAATGAGTCACTCCAGGCCTTTGTAGTGGATTGCTTCTTGTGGTGCTGTCAAATTATGTATCTCTAAGGAGTTACCGTTGCGTGACTCCCACTGGCTGTCTTGCCCCTGTACAAAGGGAGGGTGGCAGCCCTTAACAAACACACACACACACAAACACACACTCACACACACACTCACACACACACTCACTGCTTAGCACTGCTCAAAACATCCCACCTGCTTACTTAATTTACTTTTATGTCTCATCATCTACTCATTTGATGCTCTCCTGCAAATCAGTACAATTAACCATTTAGACACAAATCAAGCAGCATGATAGCTGAACCTTCAACAATAGATATATTCACTCTGTCAGCAGGAACAGCAGTTTTATGTGCAACTGGAAAAAGTTACAGTTTGAACACTTGAACACTTGCTCATGTCGAAAAGGCAGACTTCCCTATTCTGTAGCAAACACCTGGACTAACGCAGAGTTGGAGACAAGTAAATCTCACTTTCACTCCGACTGCATTCCTGAACATATTGCTTGGATTTAGATCGGCTCTGAGAATCTCTTGTAAAGTCCAAGGTTATACAGAACACAAACAGCAGAGCATGCCCGCAGTAGAAATGCACAGATATTAACCAGATACCTGAGTGGAAGCAACGTAACAACTGCTGTTAAACCATCAAGTCTTAGCCAAACATTAAAACTACCTGCGCAATATTGTGTAGCCCCCATGCTGCCCAGAGACATGAACTCCACACGACCTCTGAAGTAGTTCTCTAGTTTCTTTGACCAAGATGTCAACAGCAGATCCTTTAAGTCCGGTAAGTTGCAAGGTGGGGCCTTCGTGGATCAATGATGTTTTTTTCCAGCAAATCTCTCAGATATAGGATTGGATTGAGATCTGGGGAATTTGGATGCCAAAGAAACCTCCCAAATTCTTTGTCCTGTTCCTCAAAGCATACCTGAGCATTTCTTTTGCTAAGTGACAAGGCACACTTTCCTGCTGAAAGCGGCCAGAGCCATCAGGGACTACTGCTGTCACAAAGACAACAATGTTTAGAAAAACGTCAAAATGACATGCATGTGGATGCCTGAACACAAGGCTTCCAAGCAGAACATTACCTAGATTATTCTTCCCAGGAAAACAATGCACATGGCCGTCCACATGATATAAAGAAAACTGACCATGCACTGTGTGTTCTGACTGATGATCATAGCCAGCATTACATTTTTTAGCATTTTGTGAGCCATGTGTACCTATGACCCTTTTTCCATTGAACTCATTGTTCTTCCTTGGACCACTCTTGCACACTAGGAACACACCAAGACCTAAAGTTTTGGAGATGGTCTGTTCCAGTTGTCTATCTGTCACAATCTGGCCTTTGTCAAAGTCACTAGGATTCTTATACTGTCCATTTTTCCTGCTTTCAATACATCAGCTTTACGAACTAGATCTTCACTTGCTGCCTAATATATCTCATCCCTTGACAAATGCCATTATAACGAGACAATCAATGTTATTCACCTGTCAGCATTGTGGCTGATAGGGGTACATGACAAATACATATAAAAACACACACACACAAGACAAAACAAGGATAACAGAAGAGATGTTGTGTGAGTGACTAACACATATTGTTTACTCCAGACTACATGCCACAGACATTTCATCGCAAATATTGGCTGTCATCTCCTTGAGATGACTAAGACGATATGTGAGCAGTAGCTCTTCATCTGTATTTAACAGTTGACTCAATCTCAACCTTGTCAGCGATACACACACACACACACACACACACACGCGCACACACACACACACACACACACAAACGGTGTTCCCACTTGGCAGCAAAATAGTGGCAGCCTTTCAAACAGCTCTCCACAGGTACTATGCTACAAATTGCCTTCGATTCAGCTGCTGCATCAGCTGGTTTTGACAGCTGCGAGGCGGATAATTGGTTCAACTGTGGAGAAATAAAGAATGAACAAGCGATCGTACCTTGGTTTCATGGACCCACTAAATGTGCTGCTTTAGTGTTGATCACAGTTTGCAATGATAAAAAGAGAGTGAGAAAGTAAAAAAAGGGGTGGCCACAGTGGGCATCACAAGCTGACAAAATAGAAAAGATGAAAATGTTTTCGGTAGTGTTATATACAGCATGGCTTCACAGACAATTGTCTAGTGTCTATTTGCTTCTTGCTTTAAATCAAACTATGTACAAAATGGAGGAAACCTTGCATTGTAATGTCCTGAGGAAACTCTAACTTTCTGTTAGCAACATATGAACAAGCAGAGCTTTTTATTACAATCTTATTTCAATAATTAAAACATCACCATACTAAAGACAAAGCTGGAGCCAGATTTCAAGCAGGGAGAAAATTCCTAGCACAGGTCACAAGTTTAAAAATCTGCCTCTAGATCTCACTGTTTAACTTGTTATATCTCGTTTTCTAATCAGTCCATACACAAAAAATGACGTTTGCATTTTTTATGCCGACCTAAGTTAATCAGCTGGCTGTAGTTTCATGTTTAGCATTCAAACAAACTTGTGAGTGGAACCAACAGTGCAAATAGTTTAACTACATTTTGTAGTAATTGCTGGTAGTTCAAATACATTAATATGGGATATTAGTACAGTTAGTACAGTTTCTGGAAAGCAGGTAGGTACATGGATACTGTACAAAACCAATGCTGGCTCCTTGCACTTTTCTGATTGAATGAAAAGCGTTTTTTGTTTGTTTGTTTGTTTTGTTTTTCAAAGTAGCTACTATTGCAATAAACTCAGTTAAGTCGCTTTTTTTAACAGATCTTTTTTGTGTTTGTTATAATTTTGGATAACCCACATATATTTTTCCCTATGGTAGCTTCGCTGTTGTTTAATATCTTCCTGTGTGAAATAATTGGTAGGTTGTAAAGCTACACTTTGAACGTGGCTTCCCCAACACTGTGAACCAGTCCATTTATCTCACAGAGAGCCAGATACAAGGAAATGTTCCTATTTGTTTGAAGTTTGCATCATTAAATCCACGTCGACAAAAAACTAATCCACATCCACTATCGTGATTTACAAATCAGAGTGTGTTTAAGTTTATTTTTTTATCCAACTGTTGTCTGAACTGTAACCACATTAAAATGTTTATAATTAAACACAGAGACAGACAAGCACTCACATTCACAGCTATGACCTTTAGAGTCACCAGTTAATCTAACTGCACGTCTCTGGACATGGGAGACACAGGGAGAACATGCAAACTCCACACAGAACACAGAAATTCTTTTCTTGCTCTTTAGCTCATTATAAGTTAAACAATGGTGCAGTGTTGAGTTACCACTCAATTTGAACATAATATGGTTGTTTGACTCAAACTAAGCTGTACCATCTGACCCCACTTGGTGTGGCCTTTACTACTACCATCATCAGACAGAGTTAACAGTGGTAATTAAAGCCATCATTACTTCTCACAGGAGAACCAGCTACATCAAAGGACACAAACCAACCTTTAATCTGTCTAAACAGGCCTGATTGAGGGAACCAGAGGTCAGCTGTGCCTGGCTCCTTTCCAGCAAGGCTGTGGCCACACTCACACTACAAGGAGGGACGGTCCATTACAGAGGAAAGCAGCCTGCAGTTGGTTTTGAGTGCGGGTTACAAATTGTCTTTGGCCAGTGCTTGAAATTTATAGGTTGGTCTGAATGCAAATCATCGCTGCGTAGACATTAATCTAGCAGGGCTATTTCATTAGAGCGGGCTTAGCAGGACAGGGGAGTTCATGTGCTCATAAATTTTGTTTGGCACAGTGATTGTTCAGCAGATCGTTGGTTAAATGAGTGGACGTCACCAACCACAGGTAACAGCTTTCTCAATCATGCTATTATTTCCTGCCGACGGGTCCCAAAACACATGCTTAAGCTCTTACGCTGGCTTAGGGTGAACTATTTATGAACTTGCCAAACTCCAGTCTGCAGGCTTCCTTCACTGAATCGGTAGGAGCAACAGAGGCAAATTATAGCAAAGAAGCCAAGATGCGGCCATTATATCAAAACAGAAGGAAATAGAGTGACTATGGAAAAATAAGTCAGTACAAAATCAACAACCTAAAATAAGCCCTGTCAAATATTTCAGTAACTTGTGATTAACTTCTCAGACTGTTAACTCTTATGTCTTGGTTAAAGACACACCAGAGAACAGGCAATGTCAAAGCTGTAATACAATATTGACTTTCATATCATATTCCACCACAATTGTTCAATGTTAATGCAACTAGTTAAATAAATAATGTAAATGACTATTGTAGCTGGAAACAGCTCCAGGAATATTTACATAAGCGTACAGATGCCTATAATCAGCAAACATTAGTACTGTCTTCCAATAGCACGTTATGTTTGCTAATGCAAATTTGTGAATTTTAAAGCTTAAGTGGGTATAAGAAAACCCTTTTGTAATAATGGTAACACAGCTGCGTGCATCTTTTCATGAAAACCATTTTTTAGTTTAATTAAACACGGTGCAATTCGATGTAATACAATGTGACCGGACAATGGAAAGCGATGACGCTATGCAATTCTGCGAGTAAGAATATTTACAACTGAAATAAATTTAAGACCTTTTACACACTGGCCTTTTTCACAAGTTCTGAACAAGTGTTCTCTGTTTCAAGTTAACAGTACAGTACACTTTTTAATATATTAATAAACATTAAGTGCAATAGAGTTCTCACTGTTCAGTATTAAACTAGTGGAGCTGTTAGGAAGCAGCGTACAGAAAAAACCTGTGGTCTTTTGTATAGTGTTCATGTGCGTTTGTGTATCGATACAATCAGTTCATCTTTTCATACCTATTTTAGATATATAGTTATTTGCCTCTTTGTTCGACCTATCAGGTTAAACCTCCAATTTGTCTGACATCCAAAGTATGAACCAGAATTATAATAAAACATTATGCATTAATCCCACATTAATACTTTGTTGCGAAACTCTTAACCGATATCACTTTGCCTGCAACATAATTTATTCAGATTTTCATTAAGGTGAAAATGAAAACTCAACCCAAATACAACAGAAAGGCATAAACAATGGTAAAACACATTACTGCTTCCCTGTTTGAAAAACATTAAAAAACATATTTTTCTAACATTCATCTTCCATCAAAAACTCTTATTTGCATAATCCTGCAGCTGCTTCAACTTCTCAAACATATTCAACTGCAGGTTTTGAGCATCAAAGCAATTACAGTTTAGTTGCATCTGAATATGTGTGATGAATGTAAACCACTATAAAATATGGATATACTGTATGTACTGCCTGCAGAAAACCTAAGGAAAGATTTTCCCTCACAGTCCCTTAGAAATTACATCCAAGCCTTGTTCTGGTACATATCATGGCCGAGATCTGGCACAGAATCAACGATTCATAAGCTTTGTTGCATCATAAGCACTGAAACATTTATATTATCTCTATTGAAGTACTAACATGCAGAGGGTTTGAGTTAGCAATGTTATGTCACAATATTCATCCATATTTTATAACCCAAGATTACTTATGCTTCTCATTCACTCAGATTCATAACCTTCTGAATTTAAATAACTGGCTACAAAAAAATAAAAAGAGGTGCTTTTAAAAACACTGCAGCCGCAGGCATCATACTCAGATCTAACCAAATATGGCATGCCATTGTTTTTTATTTGCAGATCAACATTTAAGGACACATTAAGAACATTTCAAATTTAACACAAGACTAGACACAAACATGCAGACACATCAGATGTTTGTCACCTGCAGCTGTAAAAGTTATCTTTCCAGCAATCACGTCAGCATCCCAAATACTGTTTACACTCGGATGGCTATCGGGGCCTGAGACAAAGTTGAGATGCTAAATATGGGTTGGCTGATGCATCCACCAGCACCTAGATAAGAAATGAAAGCACTTGCAGGCACTTTACCACTGCAAACCAAAAGAAAGTTTCACTTCACAATGTATCCACTGACTGAACCACCAGGCTGGTGGTTCAGTCAGAGTCATGTGAGACAAACATTTATCTGCACATTCCAGAGATAAATTTGCGTGTTTTTCTTTGACTTTACAATGAATTATATTCACTGACCAAACAGAGAAGGTGCTTATCCCGAAATCTGCTAAAACATTTAAGCCAGACTCAACTTAACTACTCATGAAAAGTCATGCATCAACACTGCATGGTGCTAAAATGTGCAACTCTATCTTGTATTACTTGTCATTTAATTCCAAAGTGAGCACAAGGGATACAAGTAATTGCAGAGTACTGTTAAAAACAAACACCGTTAGGAGAGAAAGTAGCATGTGGTCGTCATAAATACTGTTGGGACTAAAAAGCTGACAAAGCAGGAAATTCAGGAGCCACGAACAGAAGAAACCTGATAGATGAGTGATTGCTAATTCTTGCCTGAGTGCTACCGTCAATCATCTGTTTATACAGACTCAAACTGTAAAAAAGGAGTGAAAACAGGGCTGGACATTTGAGCTTTAGATTTACAGAAACACCGACTCCTGTTCTGCTGATTCAACTCAATGAGCTCCTAGGGGGTACAATCACCTAGGTGGATGAGTTTATGGATCCACATTAGGGTCAGTGCACACGGAGATGATTTCCAATACCAGCGCAGCAGTCGCAAGCAGTACATCCTGAGAACCCAACCGACTAAGTTACCCTGGAGCCTGTCCTGCAGAATTCATACAATCACAATCAACATAGGGAAAAGCCTTCCACTGGCAGCCAATCAATGTAAGATAGCAGCAAATCATCTAATGATTCATTCAATAGAAGCACAACTTTACAGAATCTGTCACTTGTTTTGGAGCCTGTTATTCATTGTGTGAGATTTTTTATTTTCTTTCTTCCTTCCTTCCTTCCTGCCTTTGTTTCTTTCTATCATGCGGTCACATGATGATGGCATATTAAGCCAGTGCCAGTTACAGCTATCCATATACAGTAAATACTGTCTTAGATGATGACTATCTGCTACAAATAAATACACTTCCTACAAGCATGCACTTGCTGCCAGCTGACGAACAAAAACTGAAAAACAAAAGGGAAGCAAAAGCTTTAAATTGACATAGATATATGAAATGTAATAAGAACCCTTTGAAGAGGAAAATGCCATATGACTACAACTTCACAATCACATGTGTGACAACCAGCTTGCCAGTGTAAAAATACTAGATTTAAGATTTAAGAAAAGACGATAGAAGCAGCAGAAGCAAAACAACATCCATAAAGCAGCAGTGGTGTCGTGTGGGCCTGAAAACAAATATGCCAAGAAAATAAAAAAGTTGTTCCTTCCATTTTATTAAATTCCACCACAGAAATAAGTGATAAGAACCTGTTCCAACTACGTAGTAATTACAAAATTTGCCTTCCTGAGAGAAGCAGTGTAGAGTGTTTAAGGGAAAGTTTGTAATTTGAAGAAATGAACTTTCTTTAAATGCTTCCTTGAAGGCAATTACACAATAAGATCAACACCACTCTCATGCCTGCATAGTTAATATGAAGTTAGAGCCAAAAAGCAGCTGGCTTAGATAACTGGTGGCAAGACAAGTGGTCTGACTTTCACACAGAAAACAGGAAGCTTTGCTAAACCTCAGAGGAGTTTACTAAACATGTCTACCTATATTTTGTGAATAAGAGATAACACAGCAGAAGGAGAATAACCTAATCGATGCTGCACTTGTTTTCCATCCTTTAGCTGCAGCGCTGCATTCTTCAGTGTCTGTAGATTATGTAGTTAAAATAACAAACACCATGGTACGGGAGAAAAACAGGCTTGACAGCACAACGAAACTGTGTCTGCACTGTTGACTTATCATTAAAAAACACAGACCGTCATGTCACCTAAGCTGACTCTGCCTTGTGTCCACTGCTCTGCGTGGTATTCATATTCCATGAACTGAAGTGTGTCTGTTAAAACAACATTACCATCAGCTGTTTGCAGATGATGGTGTGTTCTCTGCAGTTCCATTATGTTGCCAGAGTAAGCAATGACATTTAAATGTTTTGAGGCCATGGTTTCCTAACAGATAAATGTAGACAGTCCTTTTTGTGTAAGGTATGAGCAAGTCATCTCAAAAGTCTTGATAAAGGGAGCAGTGAAAGCGGTCCGCCACAAAAGTAAGATCTCCCTTACTTATTGCTTAGTGTTTTGACTCAGCTCCGAGCTCTGGGCAGTGGCCTAAAAAACACAAGCAGCCAAAATGATGTTCTACTGTTCAGCAGTACTGGAGCTGCATGTGCTGAAGCTGCATGAGCATAGCCACAGATGTGCCTCGCATGTATCAGCATTTGGGTCACCAGTTTCTCTAAAAAACATTTAATTGCCAATGCTTGAAAATAATAAAGTCATTTAAAAACAGTTACTGTTGTTCTGACAGTATCTGCAAATCAAAGACTTCATTTTAAACCATTTCAAAGTTACAACTAGTTCAGACCCAGGATACGTTAGGTTTGATTTGGAAATGGAAAATGTTATTATTATGTCCACCCATCCATCCATCCACTATCTTAGCTGCTTTCCTGTAAAGGGCGACAGTGGTGCTGGAGCCAATCCCAGCTGTCACTGAGTTAGAGGCAGGGTACACCTTGGAAAGGTTGCCAGTCTATCACTAAGTGTTTTTACTATGTACTGGCAACATTTTGTCATAAATGAATTATCTTTTTAAAAAAATGAGTCTGTGACTTAAATGTATGCTAAATTAATGATGCAATGTATCACAAAGCAGTGGTACTTTAAAGGTGGCTTCACACGGTCAAATTCGGAAATTCCTAAACGTCCTTCTGCGTTCCCTGTATTGAAACAAGACTGTGCTTCTAACAGAAGATACTGGATGATGACCATCATAACCAGTATGCTCACTGGTATGTTAACATTCACAGGTTAGCAATAAACAAAATGTACTGTTTAGGCTGATTGACAGTGTGGACCAACCAACCGACATCTCAAACGACAGCTCAGGATGACGTGACTTTTCTCCAATCATTTTTTAACCATACAGCAGCTGCAGACCTTCTTTCGGAAGGAAAGGCAGATTAGGAGAAGACTGGGAATTGGTGGGAGTCTGAGCCCTCTGGTACCAAGAGCAAAGCTGCAAAGTAAAACGTATTTTAGGCTTCTGTAGGTGTCAGTTGCCACTGTGTCCCTGGCTTTGGTAAGTTGCAAAAATGGAAAAGACTAGACAGTTTAATTTCCAAGTACACAGCAGTACAATCCTATTTTCTCTACGCTAAAATGCCCCTTAGAATCAGTCTTGCATAAGACCACCGCATTCTTTAAATTGCTCACCGCTCATAAAAGACATTTTAGATTCTGTATCCTCCATAAACCACACTTTACATTTTTAATACCTGTCATGTTTCATCAGATTCAATAAGGTAATCACAGGCTCCTCAGTAACCTCTGTGCCTGTCTAACAGAGCTGGACTGAAATAGTGTTCAGACACTGTGACCATACAGAATGAGAGATGGTGACGAATTAACTTTCCAGGTAAATGAGATAAAATACACCATGGTGTCCAAATGAGAGTTACAAAGGTCAGTGTTACAGTATGTCCTAATCTCATGTCTGCAATCCGGTGTTATTAGCTGGCAAAGACATACGAGTGAGTCATCAGTACTGATTTGCTGCTGATGATCTTCATGACACTAGCACGACCCCGAGACAAAGGTCAAGCATGATCACATGATGCTGACTGTGAAAAGATAATTCAGCATCCTGAGGGGTTTGGGAGACGCGGCCAGAAGAGTGTGAACTTCAACAGAGAGCTGCTGCAGAGACGGTAATCCTTCAACATTATCAAGGTCTTTACCAGCACGACTGATTTAATGCCATAGGCCTGGCCTAGCTGCTCTGCACTGTGGGGGGCTTAACCCACTGCCTGCAGACACAGCCAGCCCTAAAACGTAATTGCATAATGGCTCTATTTCAAGTATGCACCTTTTTCCCAGAGGCTGTAGTTATTGCATTCCATATATCATGGATTAATGTGCCTATCCATGCACATGAACTCCTCTTTTAAGGCCACTGAGGGCTATATAGGAAAGGTATACTCTAGACTTCAGTCTGCTGAAGTTACAAAACCTAGCAGATGTAAGACTGAGGCAATCAAAGATGACAGTATTTCACAAAATCTACATTTCTTAAACTTTAGGTCTTGCATAACTATCCTATATATATATTAACATTTGTATTTGTACATATTGAATATTTGTAACAGTGCATAACTTTGCATATCTGAACCTGAACTGAATTTGATAGTTACACACTCTGAAAAGCAAAATAAGAAGGAAACTACTGGAAATAACAGGAATGAAAATGTATCTCTGTAAAATTGTTGGTTTTCCATCTTCAGGCTTTATACATACGGTCATACCAACCTTGCATATTTCCAGATACGGTCTGACTCTGAAGGGGGGCTGTGCTACTTAACAATACCATTTTCTGCAGCTGAGCCGTGCGTAATTCACCGACCCATTTTCCATAAGCAAACAAAAAGGAAAGGACACGCCAAAGTAGCCTGGTTGAAATTGCGGATGACTGTGTGGCGGTGTTGATAGTGCACTATCTGAGCCGATTTAATTACTTTAAATAACCAATGAGTATATTTTCAACTTTGACAAAGACTTCCACCGACATCGTTTCACTGTGATAAAACAATACGAGATGTTATGTCTTACTTTTCTTGCGTAATGTGTTCATTTATGGCTCCCAGAGTGACCAGGCTGTTGCTTCCCTGCAGCAGCCTGCAGGTTACCAGGTGCCGCTGGTATTGCTCTTTGAGACAGACGTTCTCTGTGCACAAGTCGGACACTTGCTGCTCCAGCTCCGCTATCCTTCCTCTCTGCCTCTCCAACAACTCCTGCTGTGTCTCGATGATCTTGTTAAGCTCCTTCAAATATTCCGCAGCCCTGGTAGGGTTCTCTGTCGGGCTTTCCATGTCGCTCCGACTGCCTTTTTTGCGCGTCGGTTGCTGTTGTATCGCAGAAGGGGAGATGGTTCTGTGTAATCCAGGCTGCGTTTAAGCGCAACAATTCAGTACGTTGCGCCTTTTACGCCTCGACATTGTTTTAAGTCGGTGTGGTTAATAATTCAGAGAAATACTCCCGGTTTAAAAGTCCCACTGCACAAAACTAGAAGCTCTTGGTCACGTACAAGCTGCCACTGTCAGCAGGCATCAAAATACCAGTCAACAACATGTGACAGACTGCATTTTGAGGATTGCACTTGGTTTTCTATGAGGTCTGGCTCTTCCCCCTGTTGGCAGCCCGGTATGACATTTTCTGTTAGGTACGTTTCGCTCCATGCTGCTCCCGTGACTTTTCGTAAACAGACGCTGGCCGTCAGGTAGGCGGGGTTTTCAAGTTTTATGAATCTGCAAGTCGCAGTGAGCGCAACAATGGCTTTGCAGCTGCCGTAAGAAGAGCAACGCATCATCTTCTTTCACAGACATATTGCAAACATTACATGTTTTGAGCGCGGTGGAGCCTCTCGCCTGCAGAGTTGTTTACCATGCTGTCTGTGTATTACCATTTCACCAGCAGGCTGTACCCCCTCCAGTGAAATGATCATGATAGGGGCAGAGCCTGTTAGTGTTTGAATCATCAATAACTGTTCTGCACATCTGTATGTGTGGCAGGACGCTGCGGATTTGCGCAGGCTGCGTCCCGCTGGTGTGCCAGAGCAAACTGCAGCACTGCTTTCTCATATAATGCTGATGCTTAAGTTACATGTGAGACCATCTTCATACCAGCTTCTTTCTGTCCGCACTGCCCTGAGAGTAAAGCTTTAAAATGTTCCCTTAAACTGAATTCTGTCTAACATAAAAAATAGAATAAATTTCAAGCTACAGTCAGTGAAAAAAAAAAAAAAAAAATTTCTGCAATATGTGTTGATATTTGCATAAAAACCAAGAGATCACTGACTCACAACTGATTAAGCAGTTTCATGTGACACTTCATATGACACTTGTCTATCACACTTGTTTCTCTCTTGCTCACTTTTCAAAGCTCAGTTGATATTCTGCACTCCTCAGTGTGGCTACAGTGCAAACAGAGAAACTGAGGCCTGTACCTTCACATGACCTGAAGGCTTTGCTTCATCTGATCATCTGAGGTACCTTGTTGCAATGTGGAGAAAGAGCTGCAGAAAGCCAGACACAGGGGAAGCAGTTTAAGAACCTATAGTGCAGATGACTGCACTACGTTTTTCTCTTTTGCTCCTTAATCAGCACAACAGGAGGTCAAGGCCTCAACATGCCACCCAGAAAAATATACAGTGCACAGCCATTCACAGCCTGTAGTCACAGGACGGCGTTTCATGTTAACACTGACAAACGCCACACTAGGTTTATCAGTTTGCATACAATTGTTCAGTGGTAAGTGATGTAAGAAAACATCTGGGTGAGAAAACCATCCTTCTGCTAGAAGGTCTATGTGTCACAGCACATATCAAACCAGTCTATCATATCAAAGAGTGACCTTCAGTGAACTAGTGAAACACTTCCAGCTCTTGCTCTGCTGTGTTTGATAGACAAGAACAAGAAAAACAGGAAAAGGGATGATGTGGATTATAATAAAATCATATTCCTCAAAACCCAAATTCAATATTATCAATATTACCAGTCCTACTGTTCACACCTTTGGCTCAGAGTAGCTCTCTGGAGTTTTGGAAGTATTGGAATTACAAGTGATTCCTATATAAGGAATGCCAGCAACCATGTGAATGAACCACATCAAAACATGTGGCTTGTGGTTATGCTCTTGGACTTTCTCCTTTCTTCCTTTGGCTGACCAGTCATATGTCAGTGCCAGTGCGGGTGCCAGCCAGAGAGATTTATTTTTTGAAATTACTCATATATTTGCTATGAGGCAAACCCACTCGGAAGCACTTTTAGTTGAGCCCCGTAAAACATTTGCCAGCTGTGCTGAAATGAGGGTCCCAGTCACTTAACCAGTGGAGTGGAAAACTTTATTTCTTTTCTGATAATGCCAAATACTATGAGCTGAGCCCAACAACTACTTCATATTGACGTGCCTTTGCGTGATGGATGTGTACCAAAACATGAGACTTAGGCAATAGTGTAATTTACGTTTCATATTCATATAATACATAATGAAACTAATAAATAATAAAGCCAAATAGGTTATGAAGTTCCTTTGTGGCGCTCCTGCAGCTAATGAAAACTGAATATAGAGAGGAGGGGGCTCCATTAGGTTTGCATCGACATAGTATTTTTAAAATGCTGCTATACACTTTTCCTTCCTGAGGGAGACTAACTTAAACCCTGCAAATTTACTGTACTTGAAACAACTACAGTGATATAAATTAACTCATAAATTACTTCAGCTCTGACCTCTCTCACTAAAGAGACTGCTTTCCTGGCGAATCTTCTCACACCCTCCTGAACATCCTGAGGGAGCAGCCTTACCATTCTTGTCAGGCCTCATTCGGCATCCACCTCATTGATCCCCTCCACTGACAGCACAGTAAGCCATCTGGAACAGTGGCAGTTTCCCCTTCACCCAGGACGCAGCACGATGGCACTCAGCTCGACATGCTGACAGGTGGACTTTATGCAACCGGTGTGCCTTAATGGATAGAATAAATTCAGTGTCATTTTAGCTTAACATGCATGACTACCCGAATGAGTTATAGATACTCTGTGCAGTCGCATTTAAACCCACATGCCACTGTCATTTGATGGGAGTAATTTAAAAAACGGTTGAATTTCATTACATTTTTACGGAATTAGACAATAAATCAAAACAAGAGTGCTACTGCTGCTGCTGTACTCCACTGTACCACACACACACTATTCTTGTTTTCTTTTCCTAGGAAAGCCAACATCTTAAGAATACCCTTGAGCCCCTGGTGGGGCCATAGCCTGAGCTACACAGCTGGTCTTCCTAAGCTTCCTCATAAACACCTCTCAGGCATGAGTTGAGGCTTTGTCACTTAAACTCTCCTCTGAGGAATAAGGAGAATAAGGAAAACAATACAAAAATTGTAGCTGTTGGTGTATATGTCCCACACAGGATTAATTTTCATGAGCAGCAGTGCATTTTTCTGTGTTTTATGTGTCTGCAGACATAATTCCCACAAGCACAAAGGAATAATAACTGGAACTGAAACTATTTTCATAATTAACTATCTGTCACCTTAATCAGCAAAGTTTCAAAAAAATATCCCCTAAATTTTGTTTTCTTTAGAAATATAACTTGCAATATCAATATAAAAATATACTCTACAACAAAATTATAAACTGAATGTTTATAGTTGTAGACCTTTGGCCAGAGAAAACAGGTAATGTGATATTGGGTCCTGAGAAACTGTGTTGAGCATTTTTCATTTTGATTACTTGATAATAAAACACAGTTATTAGTTGCAGTGATAAATAACACAGATCATAAAGTTACTAAAACATGTAAACTTAAAATTCGTGAATCGGAATGTGGTGCACATAATTGTCTGCACACCTATTTTAAATTGTATGTCAGCAGCTGCTGACTTGCGGGCGGCTGCAGTGGCACAGACAGATGGGAGATATTTGATCAGTGGTTGCAGACCTTTACAGATCCTCAGGGAGACAGAGAGACAGTCAGTCTAATCTCCTCTATGTGTCTGTAAGGGACAAGGCAGTGGCAACTATGCTGACATGAATTCAGCCAGTGCTAATAAACAAAAACACTTTTTTTATATTTACACACAGCCCTTCCTTTCTATGTTAAAGATATATTCTTCTACATTTGTATTTAGATAAAAAAAAGCCTCGCACCTATGTGTTCACCTGTCAGAATTATGGATTTATGCTTGTGTGGGATTTAGCTTTGTTCATTATGCATTGCCATTTTGTGAATTTATGTGCAATGTATATTTGTTTGATTAATAATTATGACAACAGACCCTGAAGATAAAAAGTAAAAACTTTAATTAGCAAAGGCAAGAGAATATTCACACAAACAATGCAATGTGCTGAAAGCTGCTCAGATATGATTATAAGGCATGAGTATGAATCTGCAACATGAAAACAGCACTGAAGCCATTTAATTACACACTCTACAGAAAAACAGAATTTCACTAGCTAACATAAATATGATTCCTTGTCAAAATTTGTCTTCAAATACAAAAATATCTCATTTAAAACAAAATCACATGTATGCCCTAGCAGTTCAACTGTGCTGCACTAATCTCTTTCTAGAAATGTAGGCAGGTACGAACAAAAATATATCTTCAGAAATGAGCCCAGGTCATATTTGATTGAAATACAATGAAGCGCTGGGATAAAAACTGAACTAATGGTTCACATTTCTTAAGCATTTCACATTACTGAGTTAGACAGTAGCTGCATGTATTGTAAATGCCCAAAAAGAGAAGTACTAACTTTTCCAGGTCAGTATCTGGAGGACGGATTCAGTGAACAGAGTTTTCACAAAATGCATTTTCAAGTTTCTATCGCACAACATTGTGGTTCTCATCATCCTGAGTTACTAAGTTTACATGTTACACGTGAATATGATAAGTGGCACACAAGTAAATGTCAAAACAAACACAAAAGCAATTTTTTTTAAGCACAAACTAGTCATTTGGTTTGTAAGCACTCTTCAAATCTCTTCAGAAAGTTCAGTTCACAATGAAGTGGTCTTGTATAAAATTTTCACCACAAACCACAAAAGACATATTGTTTATACAAACCAGTTTCAACACACGTACAAAAGGAAATTAGCCCTGTTGTAATCTTACAGCTCCTAACTAATCTGCTCTTCTGAAAAATTAGTTCTAAGCATCTGTACCCATGTAAAGACAATGAAACAGATTTTGCAGTCACATCCCACAGTATTTTTCCTGAGGGACAGAGGCACATTCAATATGCATCAACGGCCTGAGGTGCTCTGCTTTTGAAGAACAGAGATGAGACAGAGGGCTTTATCAGGACTTGTAGTCTGGAGAATAGAGACGCGACCTGGGGCTGCTGTTTGGGTCGGTCCTGGGTATTGTGCGGTTGAAAGAATTCATGTGTGAGTCTAATCCTGAAAGAGAGCCAAACATAGCACTGAGTAAATAAAGGAAAGGGGAAAAACAGGAAAAACATTCTCAAAATAAATGAGTGGAGCCAAATGTGGACAAATAGCACATAACATAAAAGGAAATAATGCTTAGTTTTCAACTATACAGAAAGTTATACAGGTAATTTATGCATCTCTTCCAAACATAATGTAGGACCCAGAAAACATTTTGAACACTACACAATACAACACTGTAGAGTAGCTGATGGGGACTGACACAAAGCATTTTGCTTAGTTTAAAAAAAAAGGATTTGTAATTTATTGTTGATGTAGCATCCCTTCCCACAATAATCTGATTGCCAGGAAATGTTCCTGAATTCTCAAACATGTTTTCTAAATTTTGATTATTTCTCTTTACAGCCTGAAGACAGTGTCAGGAGAATCACTTCTGTAACACTGAGCAGAGTTGTGGTTTTACACACGTAGCACACAGTGAGACATCTAATGTGCAGCTCAGCTGGATGATGTTCGTGTCTAAAAAGCAGCTATAGTGACAATGTCCTACCTGAGATGGGAGGTGGTGTCCTCTGGATGAAAGCAGGGTGATAAGTTTGCTCCCTAGGAGTGAACACTGTATGGAGGACTGCAAGAAATACAAAATTAATTATTTTAATTATAAGTATTTGGACAGCTAAAAGCTTAAAAAAAGAAGAAATGACAGTTCACAACTTTGGATTTCAAATTGTAAAAATCTTTTTCAATTTTTAAAATGTTTTACAATGAGCAATAACAAAAAGTAAAGCCCTAATAGGTCTTTACACAAAATGCACAACTCTAATCATATTGAACAAAGAATGACGTAATACAGCTGAGACAAACCAAACACTGACATTCAATGTTAAACATGCATAACATTTTCTACTGTAATGGGCGACCCACCGATGATGATGATAGCTGTACCAGCTAGGAGAGCGAACAGCGTGAAGAACATCATCTGGTAGGAGTTTATGAAGCTGTGCAGGGAGTGCCCACCCTCCACGTGGACAACTGGAGGAGCAGCTGCTAAAAAAGGACAGTAAAAGAGATATCAGGCTGTGAAAACCTCCTCAAAGTGCTGAGAACATACAACACTAACATATTAGCTTTGTCGAAGAGGAATAAAGGTACTTGTTACAGTGGTGGTGAACTCCTGGTGGTGAAAACCTGCCTGGACACAGTGCTTATCTACTTCACAGAAATACTTGCTGAGCATTGAAAAATACTAGTTTGGTTATAGTTTTTCATGAAATTAAACATAGAAAATAAATATGATGTCAAGTTGCCCCAATAACAAAACTCTCTTTCTATACTACATGATACAATTAGCTCTAAATTGTATAATTATTGTATTACTAGTAATATTCAAATAATCAGTCTATTTAACTTAAATATTTAACTTAAATTATCACTGTATACTCCACACTTCAGCAGGGGTGTTCATAAAATGCCAAGTGTGTTTCCTGTTGTCCACAGTAAATATGGCTATTACCTTTGCTAATACAAAATAATATAAATGTTAATTTTTACAGTCCACCTAAGAAGCAAAGGTTGGAACAACTGTGGACAAAGTGTGTTTTTGATTTATTTTTCAGACACTGCGCCATGCAACTGAATACTACTTATCATATGCAGTAAAAGATAAAACACATGCACTGTTAAAGATTCTAACACAAACTGGCTTCTCTACTGTATGACTTCACGAGTTTCTTCAGACCTTTTGCTTCATAAGCGTCAGAATTTAAATCAGTTGTTACGTTAGTTTAAATTTGTTGAAAAGTGATTTTTTTTAAAAGGTGACTTATCTTTCCTGTGACCTTACACATAAAACACACTTAAAAACAACACGAGACACAGTGACTGCACTGAAAAGATATCTGACCTTGCATCATAGCGCTGTGATCAGCTACGTGAATTAAAGTGACTGGGATGATGAGACTCTGGCCTGCGGAAGTGCTGGTTATGGAAATAGAAGCAGAGACTGTTGCCTGAGGGTCCACAGCACTGACTGTGTACTTTGAAAAGCTGGGAAAGCCATGGTGTACTTCCTTCTCATGGACAGCAATGCTGGGAGAAGAAGACACCACCTAAACAACAAAGAAACAAAGAAAACAACAAAGAAAAACAAAGAAAACATCTAAACAAGGGAGTTCACTGGAATAAAGGGAAATTGTTGTCAGATGTAGCAATTCCTAAATTTATTAAGAGTTTCTACGACATGTTATGCTTCACCTCCATGTTGGACAGGGCAGCAGCGGGGCCGTAGATTGTGAGCTCAGCTGACGGATGCAGGTTTGACAGTAACAGCTCATTCTGGTCAGAGTAGAGACCTGGCTCTATGGACAGCCTGGCGCTTACTTGTTCACCAGAGAATGCACTGCCCTTCAGGCCTGCCTTCACCAGCAAGTTGGTCATGGACATGCTGAGCACACGGGTTTGTTGATCGGTCATTGGCTGCAAGGTCATGGAACATGTGTAGAGGCCTGGAGCCAGAAAGGACACAAGGTTCAAGGTATTACTGACGTGTGCATTTGAGTGCAACCTCTACTGTTAATGGGTTCCCCCCCCAAAATACAACATTCTGCACATTGCCACTGAGATTGAATATCTAAATTTGTCAAGGAGGTTCACTTCACAATCACATGCTCCCATTAGGGCCTCAGTGAGATTCAGCTGAGTGGTAACAGCCTTGTACACACAGGTTCCCCTAAGAGATACAACAACAACTGGGGTCAAGGCCCAAACTCCAAACACAATTAGATAAGTGCTTTCAAGCTACAGGGAGCCTCCACAGTTCAATATATAAAACGGACACCTGTTAAAGTCCCTGATATATTTATTCTATTATTATTCACTTGTAAACAGTGCTTTCCTGCTACTAGTGTGGAATATGCACATTATACACATTATTACCATGCATACTATATACATATAAGTAATTTTGGTAATCTAGGTATATCACGTAAAATATGTAATCTAGATATATAGAGAGAGAGAAAGCCTGAATACAGGACTGGACTCTGCTATAAAGTTTTAATTACTGGCTAAAGCTATGCATCTAAATTAAACTTAGACAAATAGTTTTAAAAATAAAGTACTGATACCAGATGCTAACCTAAGATAACCTAAGGCCTCACTGCTTCTCTGGCCATGAATGACCGTGAATTCGGTCTTACCAAGGCTGGAATCAAAGCTCATGTGTGTTTTGAAGACATCATTTGCAGCAAAGTCAACGACGTTACTGGTGAAGCTGAGATGGCAGCTGACGGTGTTTTCAGGCTGCAGCTGAGAAATTGCTTCAGTCTGGGCAGAGGAACAAGTTCCTGCAGGGCACAACACACTGACATAAGCCTCCAGCTTCACATTTACTTTACAGACACATGTTGTATCAAACTTGTCATCTAATTTTTAGCAAGAAAGGAAATATGCATAGTTCCCAAAAGGCTTAACTTTTAATTATTGCTTATCTATTAGTTCAGTACCAATGAGATTGGTTCCCCTTTCTCTTGTAGCGAGTAGGACCTTTGTCTCCTTCCCATTCCTGACAGGCGTAGCCTGAGCCATAGCTGTTGTTCTTGTAGCTGCTTCCACTATTACCTACAGAACCACAGAGACAGACAACAGCCATTAAATCCCAAGATGATTTTTTAGATCTGTGCCTGGAATAATCACATTGTAATTTACATCCACAGCTAATTGTTTACATCTAACAAATCAAAGTGTCAGTGAAACAAACCAATTAAAACACTAATAAAACTTTACTACTGTCTTTATCAATGTCTCTTCATATGTTAGACATGGACATCTTCAGTCCTTTTCATTTCAATGCTTGGGACAACCTTTCTATTAAAGTTGAAAATACCCCACTAAATATTGTTACTAGTTATGCCATGCGCACATTAAACAGAAAAAATGTGCTACTGAAAGGTAATCATGGATATACATGTTGCTAACCCCTTGTTATTCTGTATATTGTTAAATTACTAAAAAAGACCTGGCAGAAAATATTAAAAACTAGAGATGTTGGAAACCTTGTGTTTTAACACAGTCAGTGAAGCTAACACAGTAGCTACAACATACAGCTAGAGCACACACCTCTCGGTAAGTTTTCAAAACACCAGGTATTTCATAGTACACAGTAACTGTCCCAGAGTCTCTGGCTACAGCTACACCACTTTTAGGGTCCACCTGAAGAACACCATTAGCTGAGGAGCTCCAAGTACCATGAGCACCTGCAGAAGACAAAGTAATATCCAACTTAAAAAATATGTACAATGTGCCAACTTAAATCATCTTAGGACAGGCATAAATACAGAGAGGTACTAAAAATTTGATGGACTGTGTGAAAAAAGATGCATCACTTCAATACAGAGAAGACATAAATATTGTGGAAAGATTGTGCAAAACAAGGCATAGACAATACATGACTAGGCTAAGTGCAAAAGCTAAGCAAAAACTAAACTACTTTACACATATACACAACACAGTGGGTCTGTCACTCAGATAGCTTGAAAGCCTCTCACCATCTGCACTGGTTAACTGGGCAGTGAAGCAAATCACATCTCCCACCACCAGTCTGTGGGCTTCATGTGGGTAAATAGCGTGCTCAACTGGAAGTGGAACGTAGTCTGCCACACCCATGTTTTCACTGTCCCACACTGCAAGGAGGGTGAGCCCTACATTGACTGTCCTGACTGTGAGGGTGTGGTTACCAGGCCCAACACCCACCTGCACCAGGTCATCTCTGTAGGAGAGAACAAAAGGTTGGTTTTTAGTAGTAGTAGTAGTAGTAATAGTAATAATAATAATAATAATAATAATGCCAACAACAACAACTACTTGTTATCATCAGTAACTAATTAGTTAGTAATGACCTTAGTAATGATTTTTAGTAAAGTAAAAAAAAAAACTTCAGAATTTAAACTGTCCGATAGACCAATGTAGTGTTTTACAAAACCATTTACATGTACTGAAGTTTATTTTGTTACAAGCGATGAAGTAAAAAACACACTATTTTTTTCGAACGTCCTGGATGAACAACATTCTTTCAGGAATTAGCAGGTGATTCATTTATACAAATGAAGGCAATGTCAAGTTACTGTAACCAAGGAAGCAACAGACCGCATCTCCCTCTAATCCAATTTCTCACTTGGTTGCTCCCTGTGACACCCAAGGCCAATCATTGATCTCCATTTGCCCCTCAGATCAAACCCTTGTGTTCAGCCCTGATCCTTTCATCTGTGATCCACATTCATCGTCAGCACTTCACCTGTTATTTTAATAATCTAATTTGCAAAGCTAAATGGTATTGTCTTTGTTATTGAACAACTTGACTAACTGAAAATTGGGCCAATACTATTAGTCCTGTTAAAAAAAAAACAGACTTTTATTTATTAGTAGTACTTCACAGTATTTATTTTAGTAGTTTATTTTCTGCTGCAATAGTTCATTTTTACCCCAGAAAACAAGTCTTGTTTTTTGCCTCTAATTCCAAACAGCCATTCTGAAGCAAAGTGTTCTCATATCAGTAAAATCCAATTGGTTCCTTAGAGACTCAATAGGATCTAATCACATACCAGCCCTCTAAGTCCCACGACTATCAAGCCCTTACTACTCTGATTTTGATACTTTCCCTCTAAAACTGTCTGTCAGCACCTGGTGAACAAAGTAATAGAATCAATGTATTGTGCAGACTAATGGAGTTCCTCACTGGGAGTGCAGCTATGCCCCTTCCTGGCCAACACTCCTATTAATTTTGCACACTCACTCAGGTGGAAACAACTCCACCTATAATGAAAAGAAACAACCCAACAAATTAATGCTGTGAACTCCACACAGAGCCTGACACTAACCCCTGCCAGGAACTCTGAATCTCTGGCTATACCGTACACATATTACCACACTAAGTCTGAACAAAGAGGCGATGCATGTTGCATCACAGCTTTGGCTATGTAGAATAAAAAGTATAGCCAATACACATTTTTTGGAAACATAAAAAGTGCACCACGTAAAACAGATGCAAATTGAAGTTTAGGCTGTGCCAACTCATGCACAGTGTTTGCTAATAATGAGCCTCAAAAAACCAAAACAAAACAAATCAAAACAAACAATAGTTAATATCGATCAAAATATCTGATCAATTGATGTTATAAAATATAAGTACTTAGCAAACATTAATCTTCCTCCTTTGGAAGGACATCATATTTTATTCATTGAATTAATAAAAAAATGTTGTGAGATGACTGACCTGTTTGTAGAAAACGTAAGGTCAGAGTTAGAGCTATGTAGAGTCTCTCCAGTGCTGGCATGAAAACGGACAGTAAAGGTAAGTACTATTCCTAGAGGGAAGGCTACTGGGCTCTCTCTGCTGAGTGTGTAGAGCACTGGACTGGTACTGAAGCGCACATAAGATACAGGTACCACCTGAGAAATGAAAGAAAAAAACGGTGTCATACTCAGTAACTGCAAGGACAATGTCAACTGTCATTTAATGGGTCAATACATACTGTTGACGTTTGAGATAATGACCATACAGTGTAACAATATAGGCAGCTCATGGTTCAGTATGACACATGACACATGGCTGTCGGATTATACTGTAACATGACTGTCGACAGGCCGATACATGTAATTACAGTAAATGAGAAATGCAGAAAATTGGTGAAACTAAATGAACATTTATTATGAATAAATATTTATTAAAACCAAAATACAAAAATAACAATTGAGGTAGCATTTTGTGCAGCCTTTCCTTTTCTTTTGCTGAAATATATACAAAAAACCGAACAAAACAAAACACTGGAATAAGTAGGAGATGCTTCATCACTGTAGCTAACAGCAGTGTGTGCTGATTTGTGTTGAAATGTGTTATATAAACAACTGTTAGAGCCATTTGTTTAGCTAATTATTTAGTTTATAACACTTATTGGACTTGTGTTATTAGTATGTATATGATATGTTGAATCTGTTTTTGGCTTGGTATGCTAATTAGCCATGTGCTCAGATCATGATATGTAAATTAGACATGTGGAGTTCATTATTCTGTATGATTTTATATAATCCTAACTTAGTTTTCTCAAATTAAAAGATAGGTTTGGGTGAAAAACACAAATTGAAAAGATGGAAATACATTTGCCTTTTCTATATACCATGCTACACCCAAACAATTTAGATGTACAGTAGATAAATGTCCAAAAATTCTCCAACCAACAATCTATTGTAGATCACTGGAAAAATTCAATATATGTTGCAATCCATTTTTAACTAAATAATTTATACCATCATATACGTTCAACTAAATTATACAGTAACTTGTGATTTCGTGTTTAGCCTACATTAATATAGGTAATGCAGAATTTGAAACAGTCTGACACACACTTATTTATTAGGTTATCTTTCATGTAGCAGTTCACAAACTGACCTTGACAGCAAGGATGAGGGTTTGATTGACACCGAAGTTCTCTTGGGAGGTGACCAGCAGAGAAGAGACACCAGTGAGAGAACCAGAAGAGAGAAAGCCCTTATCATCCACTTGAGCAATGACAACCTGGTCAGGGCAGTCCAGCATTCGGTAAGAGAGGACACCCACACCATCCCTGTTAGACAATGAAGAACACAAAATACACTGAGTTTCTCTAAATGATTTACATGTTTGTTATTTTGCATTGCACACTGAAAGGTGTAGGAAATGTTCACATATTTTTCTAAGGCACATGTGTTTAGAACAGATAAGTTCAAGCACTTGTAACTTACCTGTTAGTCTGAAGTTTGAGGGCTGAGTTTGGAGCCATCAGCAACTCACCAGTCTCTACTTCAGGATTAAGCATGTGCAGCTTGTCATAAACCTTGATCAAATCAAAATGATGAAACTCTCATTATAAGGATTTAACCTTTCTTTGATGTTTTGGCACTAGTGACACGTCAAAGTTAAATGCATTGTGAAGCTGGATACATTCAGCTCAAACTAATCTGGAGTCTTATCACTTTAAGTTTACAACGTCAGATATTCCAAAGCTCAGCAACTTCAATGCTCTGCTGCCTTAACTGCCAGCTTTCTCTATTACAAAGAAGCAGCAGGAGCATATGGTCATGTTAAGCAAGGTGCTGCATAAAAGCTTTAAAAAAGCCTTTATAAAATATCTGCATATATAGTAGTGGTGCTCAGGACACAGAGATACAATGTTTAAAACTTTGCTTATCTCTAATACATACACATGCAGAAGTAGTAGCCACGGTGACATACCTGAATCTGGATCTCATCTCTGAGCTCCTGAAGATTGCCCACTATCTGCCCAGCCTGAGGATCAGAAACTTGGAGCACGACCTTCAGGCCGGTCCGCCCTCTAGTTTTTCCAGTCACCCTCATCCCAAAATTGTGCTCAGACTGGAGCTCCATGTTTGCCTGAAGAAGATAGGCACCATTACGAGAACATCAAAAGAGATTTATGAAGGAAGGAAATGAAGGAACAAATATAGGAAGCCAAATATAGGAATGACTCAGTAGCAGAAACATTAAGGGTACCTCAGAGTGTCTTGACTGTACATCTAGGATGTCTCTCTTAGTGGTGGACCAGTGGAAGGTGAGACCAGGTAAAGCATTGCCAAAGGAGAAGGGTGTTTGACTATTGGTCAGACCCATCACATATACAGGCATCTGGAAAATGAAACACACGACACAATATAACTGCAGTAGAAGTAGTAATATCACTACTGTCGGCAGTAATGCTTAGATTTATTAGTGATTTTTATCCTTAAAAATAAATCATACCTGTGCTCCTGTTTTCATTCTTGTAATAGGTGCTCTGATTCGAATGGCTGTTAAAAACACAACCTCAACCTCTACTTGATCCTGAGAAAACAAGATAACAAGATAACAAGCTTTTCATCTATAGATTCTGAGTGAGTGATACACAAGACCACATCATCTATATAGACATATAATACTTACCTGAGACACAACAACTAACTTCCCAGTTTCTGCATCAACAGCTTGAACCAGTCCAGTCACAGTGACATTGCCAATGGCAATACCTCTGACATGGCCCATGCCATTAACAGAAGCTATGTCCTCATTGGAAATAGAGAAAAGGATATTGGACTGAGGCTGAGGGCCTCCCTCAGACGTGATCTATATATGGCAGCAGGTATGAAAAGTCGAGGGCCACATTGAAAAAGAGAGAGAAACAGGAAAAGATTAAAAACAGACCCAGCAAAACGTATGTACAGTATCTGTATCCAGATGCAGGAGAAGTGTCAATATCAACATTACACATACCTGCATCATTGCTCCAATTAACAGTGTCATTTTCCTTGGGATGAGTTTGAATGGTGGAAATACCTTGAAGTAAAAAAAACAAAACAAACAACAACAAAAAACAGTTACAAAATGTGCAAGACTAAACCTGAAGTTACATCGTAGAAATTCACACAAAATTATACCTCAATTTGCTGAGGGGGAGATGCAATTTTTTTTCCATTTTTATCCACAACAACAGCTGACAGAGTGGTCTGACCAATAGAAATACCTTTCACCAGGAAAACAGCTGTATCATTTTCTGCAGACTGTGCTAATGGTCTGCAAAAAGACAGAAATTTATATTAAGCCTTGCTAGTTCTCACACCCTTAACCTAATCAACAAATTGCGCATTACTTACTTTAGGGAGACTATTGTAGAAGCTGCCTTGAGTTTCAGATTCATGAAATGGAAATAGCTGGCTGGGAAAGGCTTCTTGTTATCATCCAAAACTCTCACATAAGCTCTCACAGATTTGCCAATCTCCACCTGTAATCAAGAGGAATGGCATCCATCATAATTATTTTGGTTCACATGGAGGGCAAACCTAACTATACTAATTCAAGACAGACTGGTTTTCATGAAAATTGGGATGGAAAGTGCTTGAGGAGAATAACCATATTTATTGCTTAGATATTATTAGAAGAGTTTCTTATTATTACAAGTTTCAGGAAAGTGTAGCACTGATAAAAGAGATCAACTAATCAAGCTCTGCCTGACTATCCAAGAAGAGGAATTATGAAGCCTAAAACTGACCTTGTCAACAACTCTTACATAAACCTCCAGGATGTCAGAAACGTGTACTGTGGCTTTGACAGGTGCTGGAAATGCCAGACAAAGGTCATGAACCATAACCTTAACCATTCCTGGGTGGACAGGAGCAACCTGGGCACATACAGCAAATATCATTTCAGCAAAATATCAATTCTCGACATTTAATTGAGCAATCTTGGGCACTGGTGTAAGCCATCAAGTGTCAAATAAAAGAAGCATAAGTCACATAAAATGCAATTTTATATTTCTTAGAGATAACCACTCAACCCTCTTACCTGAGCAGTTCCTTGGGTCTCCTGAAATACCACGTCTGCTATCCCTTTAACACTGGTATTGACAAAAAAGTGCCCTGAACCTTCTCGCAGGGCCAAGTTTGCCTACAAGACAAAAAGTGAAAGTGCTGAAAATCATTACAGTATAATCCGTATTGCCAGGTGATTCGTTGCACTTCTTTGTTTTGTTTGTCTAACAGTCAGTTGGTCTTGCATTAGACATCAAAGGGGATCTCTGAACACAAACATTTAAAATCCTCAGTGGTTGTTATTTAACCCCTACACCTCCCTAACAAGGCTACAATATAAGGATTAGGATAAAGGAAATACAACTTTTTACTGTGTCTAGTAAAAAGTTTAACACTTTAATTCAGTGAGTGGTTAGCACTGTAATGAAATATCTAACCCTGACCTGTTGGCTACACAAGATTAAAAGGTATAAATAAGCAGCCATGAAAACAAGTCATAATGTCAGTGTCTGTCAGTGGTCATGTTTGCAAGGGTAAAATGACAACTAAGTGAGGTGTGAGAGGCCTGATCATTAATAAATCTGGATCTTACCCGCACATCTGGGTGGTTGTATATGGTGACTGTGTCAGGAAAAACTTTCACATCTTCAACCAATAGGAGATCCAGAGTGGCTGACACAGGGGTGAAGGGCTCATACTGCCCAGAAGAGGAAGAAGGGTTGAAACAGATTTAGTGCTTTGGCTACATATGTAAATGTAATCTATAGACAATACAGTATACTAGTAATGTCAAACTGATACAGTAAAGGAAGTGTGCGGTAGCAGGAAGTCTACTTAAAACACCACCAAAAAAAATACTTGCACACCAACTATGAACCACAAGTTAGTTTTAACAGAGATTTCCATACATATATAAACATACAACCTTTATTTGTATACATTTGTAATACTGAGGAACAAAATTTCTTGTTTTTTCAGCTGCTTCTGCTTTTTAAGAGGATGTGAAACACATTATCTTATTGGCTGTGCCATTGGTTTTACTTACTGAACTGGGAACATTGGCTGCTGCTAGATGCGAAGCCTGGTAACCCAGAGCTGTCACTGTAATGGCAGCAATGCCTGTCTGATGATGGACAAGAACTTCCTGACGTCCTGCAACAAAAGACAAAAATTTATCAAAAATATCAATTGGAATGTTTTGTCATCACCAGTGAATAGAAACAGACAAACACAATAAAACATTTATTAGTGATAGATGAATGCATAATTGCACATCTGCCACCGCTGCTTCAGAATTAAAGTGGGCCATAAGTGTTTACCCTATTTTTTTTCAATATCACTTCTTTTTTAATGCCTAAAAGTGTAAAGACAACTGATAACCTATTCTCGCTTAAAACAAAACAAAGTGCAAACAAAACAGATTTAAGACAGATCTCAGTCTTTTACCATGAAGTTTCATCTGTTTGTTGCTATCTTCAAACTGCTGCAGCTCCATGGGCATAGTGGGTTCAATGCTGGCCAGTGACACTTTAGTTGATTCCCATAAAATGCTTAGAGAGCTGAAGTTATCAAACTTCCGTCCTTGTTGATCGAAAGCAGCCAAGTCCAAAATGGGATTACGGTAATTTGAAACAGGTACCTATAAAAACATATTTCTATAAGATTAAGTCATTTACCAAACACATTACACCTCTAGACTGTCTGACTTGGAAAAAGCACCTTAAGTTAAAATAATTTTTAACATTACTAGTCTAAATTATTGCTTTTCTTTAACTGGAAGGTGTTTTTTTTGCATTCACAATGAATGTTCACTTCTACATACAAAGGCTTGTAGACTGTCGTTACATCACACCACATACATACCACTTGTTTGTTCTGCTGCAGCAGCGGGCAGGTCAGGTCCAGCTGTGGGCTGGTATACACTGGGACCAGAGTGAGCCGAGAAGGAGGAGCACATACAAACTTGACCACTGCTGGCTCCACAGCGGGATAAGGATTGGTTACACTGGCCTTATTCCCCACCGTCACCTCCAACACCTAAAAAAGATGATAATAGCAAGTCAGGTGAAAGCTAATGACAAAATACTATAGCTACATTCCTACAGGCATTACAGTAAAACACTTAGAAAACTATTATTACACAGTGATATAATTAAGTAAGCATTTTAGCCATTTCATTTAGTCTCAAGGCAAAATAATTTTTTTCTGCAATTCTGTATAGCATGAATGGTAATTAGAAAAAATACAGTTTCAGTACATCTAACCTGCTCTCCAAGGGCCCTGCATGTTGCTCTGACCCAGTGCTGATTATAATTGTGAGACGAGGGGTTAGTCAGAGTGAGGGTCACGCTGGCCTCATCCTCAGCCCTTAAGTTGCAGAAAAACTTTGAGGGCTCCAAAATCCAAGGCCGGGGCCCACCTTCAAACAACATTTCTTTAGATGATCCCAGAGTCACCACGGCCACAGATACAGGATCAACTGCCTGCCAAAATACATTTTATCATTCAAGTATACATGTTCTTAAACACAACATTCAGTAAGACCTTCTTTTACAAATATCATTTGTTGGATGAAATTGTAATTACAGAAAGCAAATCTGCAAAATGCTTATGAAGGAGGATTTTAAAAGCAATATTGAATTTTTTTTAAATTAGAAATGACCAAAAAATAACCAAGCTTATTTGTAACAGTTTGGTCATTGTAGTGTTCAAAGTCTTGCTCAATTCTTAGCTGGGGAAATGTGAAGCGGAAATATACAGAATTATTCAATAACACTGAAGTAAAAAAAGATTAACCTTTGCAAGAAAGCAAAGAAATATCACAAGAATGTCTGGAATATTTTGCAAAACACTACTCAATCTACTGATAAAAAACACATATCCAAGCCTGAAAGTGGAGCATTAAATAGCATGACACTGTACTGACAACCTGGATTTATTATGCTGAAAAACCACATGGTTCAGGAACAACAAAATGTTTCATGACATGTGATCTGGTTACCTCATCCTAATACAGAAAGCTGTTAAATTGAGTACACTGCCACAATGGTTAACATCATTCCTGTGCAGTAGCAGAGGTCAGGCACAGAAAACAAATCAGGGTAGAAAATGTATAATGCATAATTAAAATGAGTAGCAAGCTGAGGAAAATCAAAAGGAATAAATAAAAGAAAACAGTCCCTGATCATCGCATTTCTGTATGAGCTGAGACCATGTGCAGGTGTGCAAGTTTGTCCTCAGAATGCAAAAGCTAAGCGATGTATCGTGAAGAGATAAAATAATAAGATAAAATCATAACAAAGACAAAGTTCAAGCAGCCGCCCCAGAGCATTCAAAACTGTGTAAGGTAGACTTTTCAATAATAAACTAAAAATTACCTTAAGGCTAAAAGGAAATTTTTGAACATTAAGTCTTAAAATACCCCCCGAGCCCAAAGGAGGGCACGATAATATGGTTCAACATTTATTTTAACAAAGTACAAGAACTTTGGACTCACTCTCAGAGGAAGATAGGCTGCAATGGTGATCTTAGCACTGAGATGGATGTTGCCATGGGTGTAGCTGACAGTAAGCATGGTGTACCCAGGGGCCAGGGCCTTGGCTCTCACCCCACTGCAGTGGTCCTGACCTGGAGACAGCCTCCCTGCATCACGAGCAAACAGGTTAGGGGAAGCTACAGAGTTAGAAAGTGCTGTACAACAATTTACAAATAACTACAAATGTCCACACAGGCACACTCATTTGTCTTCCTGCCATAAACCACACTAGAGAACAGAAATCTTATTATTTGTCCCAGCCCACTGGCCTGATTAATAATACAAGATTCCAAAATGAGAAACAGGGAAACTTTCAGAGAGATAAATAATAAATAAAATAAAAGTGGAAAAAAAAACATAATACTAGTATTGGCTCTGTACAGAGTGGATAAGAGCCAATACTGTCATGCACAGTGAACACTTGAGTGACTGACCTACAGATTCACCTCCAATCAGTAAAACATTTCTTGTATATCTTTAGTGCTTCGTTTTTTAATGTTAAACTGCATTTGAAAGTGTGAAGATTGGGAAAATATGTGTAATTTAAATATTTCTTGCAATTAAGATAAGACTTTATTGATCCCCTAGGAGAAATTCACATCACAGCAGTATAGGGACAAGTTATAAATATTAAAAAAAACTTTGTGCCGTTAAAAATAAAGGTAGAGTCAGAGGTTATTTCTAATGGCTGTAGGCACAAACAATCTCCTTAAGTGCTCCATTTTCCTCTTTGGTTCAGTTAGTGTATGGATTAATGGGTGTCAAGGATGATGCTGATCTTGTTCACGTCAAAGTTATATCCCTCCCAGACCATACCCACAGAATATTTTTCAGCCTCTCAATAGCCAGGAGTTTTAATAACTAAATGTTAGAACGAATGAGTTCTGTGAATGAGCATCCTTTGACTAATGTCCCTTACAAAATACCATCTAGGGTCCATAAATAAAATCCAATACCATAGTATATACGAAGAACATGTTGTGGGAAGGTGAACCATAATTTTTAATTTCAAAATTTGATGCATTACAACGTGATCACACACACTCACCATCTAGCAGTTCAAAGACACCATGGTTCTCCTCCTCAACCTGCAGGTCAAAGTGGGAACAGTCACTCAACATGACCCGCTCTTTCTCCACTTCCTCCAGCAGGCCGAAAATCCTGAGAGGCAGATCCAGAACCAGGCCCACTCTGGCTTCTACTGGGCAAGGAGTAAAGTCCATGGCCACAGGCTCAACAACATACACCTTAGGGAAAAGAGGATCAAAAGTGGCAGATTGTTAAATAGAGGGTGGGGAACGACAGTAACGACATTCACACTATTAGACTGTAATGTACTAAAACTTTTTATTTAGTAATGAGTAATGTAAGGGATTACAATTTCTCAAATTGTAATACTATTACAGTTACTGATTCAATTAACTGTTGTGCATGCAAACATGTTCACATCAGCCCCTGGCCAAAAAGCTTAATGTAGGAGGGATAAGGGGGAGAGGTATATGTTTTTCTTGTAACCTTGATAAATGTGCTGATGGAATATAATATGAAGGCCACAGGCAGAAAGGTGAATATAACTACTAGCGACTTTAGTCAAGGTTGTAAAAAGATCATAGTTTTGATTTAAAGGAAATAAATGTTGGAATGAAGTCACCATTGACATTGTTCCTATTAGGTCAGACACGACATTTCATTAATGTTAACCAAGTGCTGGGAGAGTTTGAACACAACCCTAAAAAACGGTTTGTAATGCTTTAATCTGTATGTTATTGTATGCTGATAACAGGTACTGCAAGCACAGATATTTTGGCTGAATGCTTTATTGATATGTTCAGTATCAGTGTATTTGGGACTAATCAGATTAGTGCTGGCTTCGTCAGAGGTGCCAAAAATAAAACGGTAAAAAAAAAAAAATGTATTACACACACACACACACACACATATATAATGCATTTATGCAAACTATTATTGCATAATGCAAGTATGTAAAATTAAGTTATTATTAATAGCCTCAGACATCATCAACATTTGCCCCATATATTCCTCACTAATGTCACAACGTCGGGTTCAGCAAATGACAACACTTATGTAGCCTGGTACGGTGGTTCTGAAAAGTCAACAGAACCAATTAAAGAAAGTCATGATGAAATGTGCAAAAGTGTCAGAAAAAGCACTGGAAGCTAGCTATCTCGTAGCCAAGATAGTAGTAAGTTAGTTGGTTAATAGTCAATAGACACTAGGTAGCAAAGAATAAAAGGCCACCCATGACTTCAGAGACATAATGTAGGCGTGTACAGCAACTGTTGACAAAATACTATGCCACAAGCAGCAAGGGTTCAGCTGTCAGACTGTACAATTGGAAAGTAATGACATGTCTGCAGATATTGCAGACTTAGTTTTAGTTTATTCCTGCTAAATCATGAATGACCTGTGAATAGCCACATTTTTTGAAAAGTTCAATTTCACTTGCCCTACCCCCGGCCTGATTACTGCCAGACGTAAAAGATCTTAAAAAGGAACACATCATGCCACGATCTGAAGAAATTTACATATATAAAGTAAAGAGTAATATACAATGCTCAAAAAAAATATAGGAAACACATAATCATTCCAATGCAAGTCCAAGTCCATCACACTTCTGGGATATCAACCTGTCCAGTTAGGAAGCAACACTGACTGTGAATCAATTTTACCTGCTGTAGTGTAAATGGAACAGACAACAGATGACAGGAGAAGCACTGCCACAGCCCTACCAAATGACCTCCAGCGGGACATTAATGTGCATGTTTCTGCTCAAAGTGTCAGAAACAGACTCCATGAGAGTGGCATGAGGGCCTGTGCTCACAGCTCAACACCGTGCAGGCTGATTGGTATTTGCCATAGAACACCAGAATTGGCAGATTCACCATTGATGCCATGTGCGTTTCACAGATAAGAGCAGGTTCACACTGATCACATGTGACAGACATGACAGGTCTGGGGAGGCATTTCCTTGGAGGGCCACACAGACTTCTATGTGCTAGCTAGAGGTGCCCTGACTGCCATTAGGTACCAGGATGAGATTCTGAGACCCATTGTAAGACCATATGTGCCTGTCCATTCCCCAGACCTGAATCCAATCGAGCACCTCTGGGACATCATGTCTCCTTCCATCCATTGATGCCACATCGCACCACAGACTGTCCAGGAGTTGACTAATGCCCTGATCCAGGTCTGGGAGGAGATCCCTCAAGAGAACATCGGTCGTCTCATGCCAGACATTGTAGGGAGTGCATACAGGCACGTGGAGGCCACACACACTATTGAGCCTTATTCTGAATTGTCTTGAGGAATTTCCACAGAGGTTGGATCAGCCTGTGATCTGACTTTCCACTTCTATTTTGAGTATGATTCTGAATCCAGACCTCCATGGGATAATGATTTTGATTTCCATCGATTATTCTCGTGTTATTTCGTTCTCAACGCATTCCACTATGTAATGAATAAAGATTTTCAACTGGAAGATTTCATTCATCGAGATCTAGGATGTGTTGTTTAACCCTTTATGTTTTGAGCAGTATTACTCTAAACTATGACTTTCCCAACACTGTCTGTCAAGATTTCATGTTTTCATTAATTCATAAACTTTGAAAAAACTTTTTTTTATTCTCTTGAATTGCAAGTGTATGAAATATTCCAATTTCATATGACTATCCAAGATACAAGACTGAGTAAAAAAGAAACATGTCAGCTTACCTTCATTTGGCCAAAGTGTAATGGATTACGTAGATCATGAGCATAAACTACACTGACGCCAATGTCACTGACTGTTGTCATCACTCCTTTCACGGTCACCGTGGCAACAGCTGTATTGGAGGAAGACCAGCTAAAATTTCCACTCCCTCCTGTTGCCTGTCACAAGCACAAGAGGATAAAAGTCTTTAAAAGTACCAGAGTGACACCTCTCATTTATCATCACATTTTTAAACTAAGTGATAAAATCATAAAACTAGTATGAATAAGTGTCATTTCTAAAAATTGCTCAACATATTTTCTCAAATGCTCAACATTTCTGCTCTAAGACAGATTCACAGAGACTCAAGCGCAAACAAGTTCTTCATTTGTTGTGAAAATGAATAATTACCTTTATTGTGTACTGATAAGCTCCAACTTTGGGTTGCCATGGAAATGTGAGGATGCTGGGACTAAGAACTATAGGGTTATAGATTTCCACATCTTGGTCATTGTGAACTGGGTTGGTGAGTGCATGGACATTTCCTCTCTGAAAGAACAGAAGCCACAGGAAATGATTAAGCTCTCTCTGCTGGACTAGAAGAAAAGGCCAGAAGGTTACTGCAATAATGATGCTCCAAATGAAACACAGACTGATGGGTCAAAGTTGCAATTAAACTCACTTCATCCACAACAGCTCTTAGGGTAGCATCAATGAGCGTCAGACCATCTTTGAGTGCTTTGACACGGTGATATGATCCATTCAGAGAAGACTCCAGGACTTCAAAGTATTCCACAGGGAAAACCGTGCCAATACGCACATTCTGCAAAATCAAAACAAGCCAAATCAGATTTTCAAACTAACGCCTTTTATATCTCTAAAAACCTGTTTCAAATCTTGGATTAACCCCTTAGGAATAAGAACATTTTCACTCAGTTGCACCTAGTTTCACTAGGCAAACTCAACATTTTCATTTGATATGTCTAATTTACTTCTTAATCTAAAACAGTTTAATGGGTGAAACAAGTTAAATAATAGGTGCCTTGAATTTTCTCCTTTTAGATCGTCTTTAAAGGGTAGCTAAGCAGCTAGCTATCGTTAACATTAACACAGATGGGTTTCTAGTTGTATTAGAATAAAGTGGACATGATCTTTCTCTCCCTATTCAAATCACTGGAATGCACCTGTTGTAAAACCAAAACCACATATAAAATAAAAATTAAGATAGTAAAATGGGCAATAAAAAAATATTGAGAAAAGTAAAGTAAAAAAAAAAAATTAGAGAGCTTGCATAGCACACGTTGTGCTTTAGTTAAATTCTTTTTTAAAAAAACATGTAGTAATGTTACAGATGTGTACTTACATCAGAGATATAAATTTTATTGCCAGATTTATCATATACTTCAATGAGGATATCATACACTCTGCCTGTTTCAAGAACCCAGCTGTCTCCTGGATGGATTTTAAAACCTAAACAAACAAAAGAAAAATATAAGATAAGTTTTTAAAATATTGATACTATGGCATAAGTATTTATGTCTCTTTAAGTTTTCAATCACAAAAGCAAGAGACATACCTAGATAGCCTGGTTCAATCACATAGAGAGTGCTGTTGGGCAGGCGAGAGACCCCTTGCATCCGAAGGCCTAAACAGTTGCTTCTAAGGAAAATTAAGTCAGTCATACTTTTAAAAATAGTTCTAAACCTGCTTTTTTAATTATTAAGACACTGTAAAACATTTTACTATATATTAGGTAGAAATACATGACACTATAATAAGGACTACAGAGTGCATAGTCAATTAGTCAGAAGGATACTCTTATGATCCAGGACCACGTTGATGTGGCCCAGTTGAACTGCTGTAACTGTGGAGGAGCTCTGATCCAGACTGGCCACAGCCACATCTGGATTTCCATTAGGGCCAATTACACTGTTCTGAAGGTGCAGTTCATACTGATCACAAGGCATAGAGAGCTCTGGACAGACAACACAAAAACAAATTAGTTACATAGTTTACATTTCTGCAATGAAACAAATAGTTGACAGTCAGACAGAGATGGGGAGTACAACAGCACAGTGGTGTCACTTATGGCATTATAGTGACATCATATCACTTAGGAAAAAAAACAAACAAACAAACAAAAAACCTATTACAGCTACAAGCTTCTTACAGCTTCCGAAACAGACTACTAATAAAGGCCTTAACATGTCACTACACAGTCATACAGTACCTGTGATTGTGCCCTGTCTTATCTTTAGAACTTTGTATCGGATGGAAGTTCCCGCCAACAAGTAGACATCATGTGCAGGACTCAGCAGGATGTTCTCTAAAATCAGTAGCCTCACCTCTGCTGCACCCACATCCTGTGGTTACAGCAGATTCCATGGTTACAGAACAACACAGTTAGTTTACCACCTTATTAAACCAGAATAAAATGGCTGCAATATTTAATTAAACTCAATCAATTTTAACTGCATCTGGTTATAAGTCATTTGTATATTACTAGTTAACTTTATTCTCTGTTTGACGCCAGTCTGATACTTACTCAGAAAAAGGTTTTGCTTGAATGCAGAACAGAAATTGACTTAATAATGAAACATCTAGGCATTACTTATGGTACCAGATAAGGACTCATTACCATTATGTTATATATTTCTATAGTTAGATGTCTGGATCTCAGCTATGTTGTAAGACTATGTATCACCATTTGACAAGTGAATTTATTCTCCTCTTCTGATTTCCTTTTTAAAAAATGTTAAAAAAAAAAAAATGACCAAAGGCTGACTAAAATAAAAGTGGAATATTTGAATTGTGTGATACTATCAGCGAAGCAAAGCATCTTTTGTACAACATAACAGCTTACCTTATACAATGACTCCTGTATTTTGGCCTTCAGCTTAGCATGTCCTGTTTTCAGCCCTGACACCAAAATAATATCGCCCTGCTTTCCAACACGCTCCATTTCAGATATGTATCCAGGAGGTGTGTATGTGGACTCAGAGAATTTAAGTACCCTTGTGGAGATGAAAGACACAGATTAGACACTCAACTCATTAGGGTCCTTGCATCTGACAGAATAAATAAATTCAGAAGAAGTATTAACATCACATTACTGTGCCAAAACAACAGATATTACTTTTATTGTTAGTTTAGCATATTTCAAATATAGTAAATAAAAATGTTTGATTTGCCATTATATTGTTCAATAAAACAGTCTGCTGAATAAAGTTTGAGAGGAATATTAAATGGGCAGCACAGTGGTGGAGGTTTGCGTGGGTTCTCTCCAGGCACTCCGGCTTCCTCCCACAGCCCAGAGACAAGCAGTCAGGTTAACTGGAGACTCTAAATTGCCCATAGGTGTGAGTCACAGTGGGAATGGTTGTCTTTGTCTGTATGAGGCCCTACGATGGACTGGCGACCTGTCCAGGGTGTAACCCGCCTCTCACCTGTATGATAGCTGAGATAGGCTTCAGCACACCCCCAACCCCTAAGGTGAAGCGGTTTAGAAAATGGATGGATGGATGGAATATTAACACAGGGAAGCTTACCGTAATGAATTGTAAGAGTCAGAGAATCCATTCACATCTATATCTTTCACTAAGGTCCAGTCAAACACCAGACCTGCGAGGGTGCTGAATGTGTTTCCTGTGATATTAAAAAAAAGAGGTTTTTCTTTCAATTTCCTTAAATCAGAAAGCTTAAGTAAATATGTGACACTTGATGAGGAGTAAGAGTATGTGCTACACCTTTAAACTTATAAGACTTAGGTTACTAGTGTATGTTGGTATAGAATGGATGCTGAGCACAACTGTATAAAAACTCCTGGCAGTCGAACTAGCTAAAACATAACCAATAGGCATTTCATTACAGAATACATTACATTATTTTGTAATGCACTCCATCCAAGGAACCTGAAAAGCATTTCTAGGCCAAAGCAAACAAAAACAAAACACCAGGCCCTGAAGCCATCATCACAAACAATCAGGCTGTAGCTACAGCTCATTAAACTAAGTGTGTCTGTCCTAAATGGAACAAACACAGCCACCTCACAGAAGCAGCCTGAGGCTAAAGAAAATGCTACTTAGAGCCAGCTCAGTCATTAGCCTGAGAAGTCTTTAGAGGAGCAAATAAAACAATGCATATTCCTTATAATAGGAGCTTGAGTTGTATTCTGGTGTAAACTATTTTTAATAGCCTTAAGGTGATATTAAATTATAAATAACACCAGCACGCCACAAAGACAATCGCCTTATTCAGTGAAAAGACAGTATAGCACACCTTCAGAGTCCAGTGCATGAATTTTGAGCTCCAGTGGTGAGTCCTCAAGATGTAGCTCTCTGGTGGTTGACACTATCTGGATCTCGCTGATGATGTCAACAATAGCATCACATCGCAGCACCTGTCCTGTAACTGCAATGGAAGCAAGCAAAAAAAAAAAAAGAAAAACATCATATACACAATAAATGAGCTACTACAACATTGCACTTTCACTAAACAGTGAAAATGTTATAAAAAATAGTTTGATCTATTAAAGCAACAGTAAATAAAAAGAAAGGAAAGTCATTGAGGCACAAATCATAAAATCTACAACCCTACAATCTGACTAAAACACTAAGAGCACATGGAAATAGTAACCACAAGCTTTCCCTCCTCCTGAATATGCAACAGTTAACAATCAAGTCAAATGTTGTGGCTTTTCTGGTCAGCCAAGTGAACAGTTGCACAGGTAACACATATCAGATAATGTTTTGGAAAACCCTAAACAGCCAGAGCGAGTTTAACCTCATTCAAAGTCATTGACTGTGGTCTGAACAGATAAACCAGTATTACAGTTTCTCTTTTTCTGAAACTGATGTATGTTGAAGGGCCAATGATTTTCTTGGTTACAAAGGAAATGGAAGTGTTTTGTAACAGAATGATTTGGATGGTCCATTCGATTTGCTACTACGGAGGGAATTTAGTGATCTACCTGAGTTAACCAGAGTTTGAACAAATTTGTGGGTTTTGCACAGTTGTGTGTTGTTTGTTTATACGAATGTTGTGGAAGCCACACCAGCAACAGGAATTTAACCTATTAGACACACCTGGGTGAATTTGATACCAGTTGTACCTGATAAAGTCAGTGAAGGTTCAAAACATTGTGCTATTTTATAATGCAATAAAGAATTACTTCTTAAATAATAGGTCATAGTAAGTTTTTTGTGTTTTACAACATTAATGTGACCTTAAAGCAGCTCAGTAAACAGCGCCTGAAGTTTTAGCAACTGCAAATGTAGTCTGAAAAAAATTCATCAAACATTTAGAGAACATTACCTATAATTTATGTGACATGTATGTGACCCTGGGTCACATTATAATCTCATAAATGTAGCAATACAAAACGTTTCCTAACATAACTGTTTTAACGTTTCCGTAAATCTGTATGCAACAACATAATCAGTAAAAACTCAAGAAAATATCTTTTTTTGATTTGGTGGAATTACAATATATCAGAGATGATGACTAAACAAAATGAAAAACTGCACAAATCAACTGCTAACTTGCGCAAGCTGTTTTTACACTGGGTTTTCTGCATGTTATGTATAAACAGGCACCAAACTGGCATGGGGATCTGAGCTGACCTTCCTTTAAGCCACTGGATTTTAAGGGGAAAAGGGGTGTGAAACCTTGATTCACGTTTTATTGTGACACCAGCTACTTATTTCTACTGGGAGAGTCTCCCATGTACACTGTAGCAGAAACAGCATTTACAACAATAATTTGAATTCAAGTGTATCATTCTGCTTAACCAGTCTGCGGTCTTTCTCTATTCTTTATCCAATAACACCTTCCTACTGCAGAAGTGAACGTCAACTGGAGCACCTAAAGAATAAGTCACCTTGTCACCAATATGGTGAGTTTTCAGTATAAAAAGGGCTATTGAGGAACATTTCCGAATGAGGTATATTTGGCAAATAATTTTTCAATCACATAGCCGTCACTGTACTTACCAACATCTTCAGCCAAAATGATGCTGGTTAGTCTTGAGGGCTGAGTTGAGAGAGCTTGGAGAACAGCTCTTCTGGAACAGCCTCTGCTGGGCTCTTCATCCACAGCCTGGATGCTTGCTACCTCTGGTCTAGTAGAAGACCTGAAAGACAACAATCAGAAGAAAGAAAAAAAAACATGTCACGTACATCAGTGAAAACATCATTAAGTTCTACATTTGCCACAATAACTATGTCAATTGAACTCATGTTAATCATAGAACAATGGCGGGATAATGTTTTTATACTTGGGACAGATTTACTGCTCAACTGGGAGAAAGCTGAAAACAAGAGAAGCTATCCATCATACTTTCAGCGTTAAGATGATGAACCTTTAGTTTTGTAAGTGCAAGATGTGATCAGAGAAGCTGTACAAACAATATTATCGGTATCACAGATTTGAGTAATGCATATGAAAATTATGATAGTGTCATATAAATGTAATATAAAGTTATACAATATGAAGCTATACTATAAACAATAAGAAACGACAGCACATTCTGAAGACACAAAACATTAAAATCAGCCGTTCATGGAAAAATAAGCTATGAAGTTTTTGATTACATATTTTTAATGCCATTTCATAGAGCTGAGTAAGAAGTCTATTTCTGTTAGGTAATAAGAAATATCTGGTAAAGAAAGAAAGAAATTTTAAAAATACCAAAACAGCCCCCTGAGGCTATAGGACTATGTGACGTACAAAGTGAGATCCTAATAACTGTTTATTACTTTCAAGATTTTCCGACAGGTAAAGCACAGATGAACATGGATCTGTGTGGGATTAATTATTCCTGGAAAAGAATTAGTTCAAATGATTTACTTTAGGTTTAACTTTGTTGTTGAGCTTGTGTTGACATGAGCAGTGGCCCGCACACACCGTCATGAGCTGCGTACAGTGCTTACAGTACTGTCGGCCATGTGGCCCGACATGTACTATGAAACATGACACTGCTTCCACTGCAGTGAGGCGGAGTTCAACACTGTTGTAAGACATATGTGTATTCAGCTTTTTATTTCTACTCACCATCTGTAGCAGCCTTCAGTAGTTTCCAGCGTAAAGTTAATTCTTGTACTCCTAGCAAGAGGCAACAGTACCTTGGGGATATTCAGTTTCGAGGTACTGTTAACCTGAGTAATGGTTATCAATAGTAACAGCACTGATAATTTTAACGAAGTCATTTCCACTCATGAAGCTCAGTCTTGGCTGCTAAACTAACGGTCGAATGAATGAACTGTTACTAGTTCTGTAACGTTACTAGCTGAACTTCCCCGTCGCTTTAAGTTTAGCTAACATTTGTGCGGTAGTTTTGGAGTACTTGCTCTTGGACAGGCTATAAGGTATGCTAACATCGCTACTGAGGCTAGTTTTGAAGTAAAATTGTCTATCTTCCTGCTTGATTTCAGTCTGTCAGTAGGTTACTTAATGGAGCGCCGCCACATGATAACAGTTACAATGTCCTGTGGTCCTCCTGATCAGGTCCTTGGCTCTGGTGATCCTTAAGGATGCTTCGATAAACACAAACTATTAATTTAAAATCCCCAGGTTTATATTAATTCAGACAGTTTGCAAGCACCCGCTTAAAATACGCATGTTTCCTACAAATACCCGCCATTAGCTATAATTGGACTTCCAGTGTGCGACCGGGGAGGGATGAGACGTCATGGGTGAGGTTGGGCAACGAAGGATGACGTTTTCTTAAAGGTACAGTGAGTTTTTTTTCTTGAGTGAAACTGACAGCTGCCACTGCGTGTTTCAAATAACTTTGCCACCTTTACAGCCCAAGGTGTAAAAAGGGAACCAACATGAAAACATCATCCCAGAGGTGCCTCACTAAGTGGACGCAGCATCGTGATATGGGGTTGCTTTGCTGTCTCTGGACCATGGTAGTTTGCCTTCATGGAGGGGAAAATGAAGTATATCAAGGCATCCTACAGGATAATGTCATGTTGGTTGTCTGCAAGCTGGTGTCCAGTAGAAGATGTGTGATGTAGCAGAGCAATAATCCTAAACACTGATGGAAATCTACTACACAATGGGTTTTGGAGTGGCCCAGTCAGAGCCTGGACATCAAGCCAACTGAAATGCTGCAGAATGGCCTCAGGAGAGCCATTCACACCAGAAGAACATGATTGAGCTGACACAGTCCTTAAAGAAAGAATTGGTCATAGTTGCTCCTGAATGTTGTGAAGGTCTAAGCCACAGCAGCAGGAAGTACTTGCTTAAGGTTATTCAAGATTCAAAAAACTTTATCAGCCCCAGAGGAAATTGATTCGGCTTGTCATAGCTGCTCTCTATTAGCCAAGGAGGATTCAACCAGTCATTAAAAACACTGTAACTTGTGTTTGACTAACGACAGTCAAAGCCAATAGATCTACTTGTCTGTGGACTCCAGCCATGTATGATATATTAAAGGAAGCATTTACACAATAAATATTTGTTCTGTCAAACAGTTGAATCCATTGTGCAGAATTACATCTTTTAGAAACTGGCTGACACAATAGGTAGAGGGGAAGTGTATTATAATATATACTATTAACCACTATAACCAAACAAGAAAGACCAGCAAGGATGGTAGCAGCCATCATTCTTGTGGTGCATTTTTTGGTTGCACCCAGAGTTAGGCTGTCTGTGTCTACAGCATTCAGCCATGCAATGCATACATTTTCACCCCTAGGTGTCACTGACAGCTATCTGTACAGTCTATTTTTCTCACCCAGGCACTTATGGCAGCAATAAGTTTGAAGACAATTATTTTACAACTGTGTACAGAAGGCAAATGTCATTAGTGCCTAACAATAGAGTATTTAAGGGGGAACAGTGATTGTAAAAGACTTTGGTTGAAAACCAGCTAAGGGCAGCATGGAAGTTTAATGTGGTGGAAAATTAAGAGCAAGACTCTATAAACATCTGAAAATCAAAATTTCCCTTTGTGGGTGAGATCATTTTCTGGCATTAAAATTGGTCCTGAGATAAAACATGAATTGTTAACACAATGTTAATTATAAATTCTGAGTTTAATGGGCTGCACTACTTCTGATGCATCATCTCATCCGCTTTGAAGTTTTTACAGAAATGCTCCCTCTGGACCGTGCCTCTAGTTTTCCTGACAAAGAGAGATGCACAGCTTGATTAGCAAATATACTGTGGTTTTGGGGTGTTTTACGTAATATTGGTTAATGCGCCAAAGATGACATATTGTTTGAGTCAGAGTGCATTAGCAAAAAATGCTCATCACTGATTTACCCTAGACTTCACTGTGCTTTACCCTTAGTGAAAACTATCGCAACTGCAGCAGGGTGCATCTGTAATGCACTGTGTATGTACACTACAGATGTAATGTGATAAAGTCATGGCTGTTCCGACTTGGTTTGAGTTTTTTAAGTTATTTTGAGTATTTAGTTTGTTTTTTCTTCAGTATAAAATTATGGCAGTTGAGACTGAAACCTAAGAAAATACTACAACTTTAATTTCCTTTGACAGGGCCACTCTCCCCATGGGCAGTGCACATGCAAGTGATGTTAGGAGTAAATGATGTAATGTCTCAGAACATGGAAAACAATACCTGAATGTCACACTCTGTTCCTCTGGCACTTCATATTTGTCTGAATTCTAAACAACACACAGTACAGTACCAGACTGACCTCAGTACAAAGTACTGACTGAATTCTAAAACTGTAGTGTTGTAATGAAGGATCTGGATTTCTGGGCATCACATTGATATTTATGTGAAGTCCTCAGTCCAAATTTGACACTGTTGGAGCTCAGCAACTATTAACTTTATTCAAGGAAAAAGAGAAAGCTCAGAAATATTTTTTCGTGGATTCATCTGAATTTGTGCCTATGTTTTTAATAAAGTTTATTAAACTTTGATGGTTTTGGATTTCAGTTTTTAATCAACTACTGTATTATTACTTCAAGGCTTTAAGGGTTGTTCTTTCATATTTCCTACATCACAAATACTTGCAGCTGCTTTGTAGTTCTGGGTACTGTCTCTTCATCTGGCATGCATCAGCAGTCACATACTTCCTGGTGTGAAGTCGGGAACTTTTCTTGGCCACCATGCTTGGCTTGAGCCAAACAAGTGGGTGCAGAAGGCCGTAGCACTAAATGCCTACTCAGTGGCAACGTTCTCAACTAGTGGCTCAGCTTTCACCAGAAATGTAATAGGCTTTGGAAGGGGTCACTGCTTCAAATAGTTTTGGAAGTACACTGCTTAAAGGTCCCCTAGGTGTAAGGCACAATAAAAACTGCTGTAGGTAGACATAATAAAACATGTTACTATCCAGTGAAATCATCTTTTGCCTCAGGGAGAGACCTTGTGTGTTCCAAGAAATGTGGAAGAGGACAAGGAGGAGGGACTTGTTTAAATGATTACCAAGATATAGCTCTGTGGTAAGAATACCAATGTCCAGGAGGTTTGACTATGCACTTT
>OMLM01012935.1:9052-27619 GCA_900302695.1 Helostoma temminkii
CAGTGCTAGGACAGCAAACGTAACAGAAAGCCAAAGTATTTTGTCATTTGTCGAATTCATCCAAAATGTCTTGCAAGTGAGGTACAAAGCAAATAAAAAGCTTTGTCAGGATTATTTAGAGTGCTTTCATCTCATATATGACAAAATTTACAGTGAATGAATTATTTTTCAGTTAAATGTAAGATTTAGAGGGATCTATTAGTAGAAATGTAATAGTAGTATTCAAACATATGTTTTATTTAGTCACACATAATAAAGAGTTCAACTAAATTCATTGTCTAAATATATATTATTATTATAATAATAATATATAATATATAAATTATGTCAGTTTTTAAAGATCTAAAATTTAAAATAACCTAAACACATGAGATTTTCCTACTCAGTGTGGCAATAACAACATGAAACATGATGGGCTCTCCCATGTCGGAGTGGTGGTGGTGATGTTTGCAATCTGCACTTTTATTTCTCAGCTGAAACACAGTTGGCAAAGACACTCAATGTTGCACCTAAACAAAAGAATAAGAACTTTGCATTGCATAGTAAAACAGTACAACCTGAACTGCATGACCTGTTCAGAGTGCAGTGAAACAGTCAATGCTGTCATTGATTGAAAGGCGTGGTACACTCTGGACAGGTTGGCAGTCTATCAGAGTTGACACACAGGGACAGACAACCATTCACACCTATGGGCAATTTAGAGTCACTAGTTAACATAACTATACACCTTGAGACTGTGGCAGGAATTTGTCTAAATGAAGAATAATTATTTTTAAAACTTATTATTATTTTCTTCACATTTGCTTTATACATTTTCATTTTTCAGCTCTGAATTTCATTCATATTGTTTTGAATGTAGTATGATATGAACCTCATATTGATCTTTTACTATGAAAAGCATTGTTGCAGAGTCGCACACATTAAGACAGCTTAATGCAGATCAGATGGGATTAAAGGTCAATTTCCATGTAGGGAAATCAAGATAAAACAGGATATAGGATAAATATATAGGGGAAAGCCCAGAACTAAGACTGTTTAGTTTTAACTCACTAAAAAGCCTTTCACAGTCTGAATTCATCTGGAACTAAGAAGCAAGTCTCTGTCCGGATCTCAATGTCTCAGTGGACCGTAGCTTGACTTCCGCTCTCTCCAGTTGTTGTTCCTTCAGCCAAAACCAATTAGCAAAGTGAGACGTAAACAGAGACATGGAAGCAGGTAGAGAGTGGATCGAGCCACGTCTGATGAATAGTGGTTGCTCTTGCAATGAACAGTAAGTTGGGCACAAAATTAGGAAATAACTTGGCCCCAAGACAATAAATACCAAGTGTAACATGTATAAAGTAATAAAATACGATATTAAACAATATAATAATACAATATAAGATATTAGACTAAATAATTTTGTTTTATTGTAACAATAATATAAATATAAGTACACATTAATGCATACAGTATCATGAATGTGAGCGTAAACATTCAGTATTTAGTTTGACTAAATAAAAAAACCTTTTGATTTAATTAAAGTTAAATCATCTACAAAACTACAATATTATAGGAATTTTTATTTCACTTTTTGCCAAGTGTTTCGTAACTGTTCTTGGTAAAAGAATTTAAGGTTAAACTGAATCAAATCCTTGTGCTTGTGCTCTCTGTTCCTCCTCATGTTTGTCCAGCATTTCCATTTATTTATTAGTTAGTTCGCTTTTGTGGAACATGTTCTGTTATTGCTTGTTTTTCAACTTTTTTATACTTTCCATCCCTTGTTCTTGTGAAATGTTCAGCATTGATACACAGCCATTCAGTTTTTAATGGCAGAAAAAGCTAACATTAATTTCACAGTATATAGTCATCCATCAGTGTCCTGTAATCACCATAGATTTGTCGATGTTAAACAAAAATCTAATTAGTCAGAAGTTGTTGCATTTTCACTTTTTCTTACCTTCACTGCATAAAAAGTAAAAAAGAAGAGAGACAGGTGAAGGAGACTGGACAGCCAGACAAACTGTGGCATGTCCAGTATGAGAAAACACATATGGGCTTTTTCCTATAGCTGTATCTGTATGTCTGTGCTTTTCCAGATATGTCCAGATGCCAAGGCCATTCTGTTTCGAACCCAGTAATCGCTATGTGGTTGCAATCAGGTTCCAGCGCCATGGGGTCTCACGCCTTCATCTCACTGCCTTCGTTCTTATTGACTCGGTGAGCTCAATACCCTTACTGGGCCCTGGCTGCATAACTACAGGAATCATGATTTTATGAAGTTTTATAAAGTAATTGGTTTCATTTGGTTCATTTTGGTTAACCTCTTTTCTCTGTAATTCTTTCCTCAAAAGCTCGTTCTCATTCCCAAATACACTGAGCTTCCGGGTTTCCAAGGTAACGAGCCAGCGGCAGAGCACCGGCGGCAGGACATGATTCGCTACATGTGTCTGGATTCTTTTATGTTCACGCCGATGCCCCCTCTGGCTGAGATGTGCTCCAAACTTATCTGCAGTATTTCATCCATCATCCATGATGGCGCTCTGTGTAAGAAACACACACGACAAGCAGATTTAGGGGATGTGGGTTCTAATGAAAGTTTTAAATCTTCACATAATCATAATTTGCTCATATTGCTTTCTCGTCATCTGTTGCATCCAGCCTGTCAGTGCAACCCTCAAGGTTCCCTCAGCGGTGAGTGTGATAAGGTCGGAGGTCAGTGCCGATGTAAACCCAATGTGATAGGTCGACGTTGTGACCAGTGTGCACCTGGAACCTACGGCTTTGGAGCTAGTGGCTGCACTGGTGAGTGCTTCTCCATTACCCAGGCTACTTACAGTTGACCTTTGTTAAAGAACAAGTAAAGTAAGTAAAGAAAGAGTTGAGATCCAATTTGTCTCTTGCACATATGGTGCAGGAAACCAGTATGCTGTTTGCCATTTTTATTTTTACAACCTGCAATTAATGTTACATATAGAACCTAATGTTTTCTGTGGTAGGGCACATATACATCTGCATTGTTGGTGCATGTAGTCATTTTTAGAAATTAATTACCCACCCTTTCTTTATACATTACCTAAAATACAATCTGCTCGTCCCATGTAATTTAAGTGGTTAAAAGTACAATTCACAGTATTAAAAACACTACTGTTCTATAAAACCTTGATATTTCTCTTTTCTGAGAAGAAAAGCATCACATACTGTAAATAACTTGATTTAGGTATGAAGCACAAATAGTGATAATCAAAACAATCAGTGAATAAACTAATACTTAATAAATACATCTTCCCATCTAGCCTGTGACTGCCACCCTGAGGGTTCACTGAGCCACCAGTGTGACCCAATTACAGGCCAATGCCACTGCAGACAAGGAGCCACTGGGCGTCAGTGCTCAGACTGCCAACCAGGCCAGTGGGGTTTCCCCAGCTGCAGCCCCTGTCAGTGTAATGGCCACGCTGACATTTGTGACCCCCACACCGGGAAGTGTAGAAGCTGCAGGGACCACACAACAGGACACCTCTGTGAACGGTAAGAATCGCTCACAATCAGTCTGCGTAACTTGGCCCTGGTTATGAGACTGATTGTGAATGTCTCCATCATTTTGCCCAGTTGTGTGGATGGATTTTTTGGAAACCCAGTTCTGGGCTCAGGGGATCACTGTCGGCCCTGTCCCTGCCCTGGTAACCCCGGCTCAGATCATTTTAACGGTCAGTCATGCCATGCTGACCACACCACTAACCAGATCATCTGTAACTGCAAACAAGGCTACACTGGTGAGCATTACACTAAGGAGAAATAGAGTGCAGTTTTTCTCCTATTTGTAAATGGCTTCTGACCTTGCTAATGTATTTACTTTAATGGACAGTGTACAAAGTCATAGGACTTATTACACGTTCACAGCCAATTATCAGCTTTTTTTCTCCCTTTCCTCTCCTAGGATCCCGCTGTGACCTGTGTGCACCTGGTTACTATGGTAACCCAGAGCAAGCTGGAGGGCAGTGCCTGCCTTGTGAGTGTAACGGCAACATCGACACAGAGGACCCTGAGTCATGCGACCCCAGAACTGGTCAGTGCCTCAAGTGCCTGTACCACACAGATGGCCCGTCCTGTGCCCACTGTCAACTCGGTTACTACGGCAACGCTTTGGCTCATGACTGCAGACGTGAGTGCTGATGGCAAATAAATTAGAAAAGTAAAATAGAAAAGTACTTTACACAGTTGCATTTACAAACAGCATACTTTTTTCTGCATGCATGCCACCGCTTTGGAACATGGACAAACCTTACTCTCTGCTGTCTAAATATACATTTCTGTTCTCAGGTTGTACCTGTGTAGTTGCTGGCACCATACAGTCTTCCTGCAGTGATGGGCAATGTTACTGTGACAGACAGACCGGAGCCTGCCCTTGCAGGGAGAACGTCGCCAGCCATAACTGTGACCAGTGTGCTCCTAACCACTGGAACTATGGTCAGGAGGGAGGTTGTGAGCCCTGTAATTGTCATCCACAACACTCCCAGGCAAATCACTGCAACATGGTGAGTCTGAAAAGAATTACTGTAAGCGTAAACACAGACAAAAATTGTTTGTTTGTTAATAAATATCATTATCTGTCACAGTTTACAGGACAGTGCCACTGTCAGTCAGGCTTTGGAGGTAAACAGTGCACTGAGTGTGAACAGTTCCACTGGGGAGACCCACGGGTGCAGTGCCGAGGTAACTTACCTTGTGACAAATACCATATGATAGATCGAATCAACAGGTGGAAAAGGAATAACTTAACATTTTAAACCACAGATCACCTGATGATGGTTCTTGATTTGAAGCAGTAAAAATGCAGTAATATTTGGTGAAGCTTAAAAGCCAGTTTGTGTATCATGCCCAAACAATAATAATATTTAAATAAAATGGGTTGGAAATAGAAAAATGTTTGGAACTGTTGTAAAATAGTGCCCCCTTGGGGACACTTTTGTGTGACACACACAGTTTTCATGTCATTCCTGTGTTTGCAATGTGCCTCTGCCCCTTTTCACATGAAGTGGGAATCACACAAATAATAGGCAGTTAACAGAGTTCAGGTACTCCACTAGTTTTACTAGTGTCCATGGCAAACTGGTCTTTCGTGTTAGGCCGGTGTTAGGTTTGTAGCGGCAGTAGTGGTTGATGGTGCTTGATCCTTAATTTACCCGTTACAGAGAAATAATTTTTTTGTAGAAATTCGAGAGAAGTGAAAACTTGAATGCAATCTAACCCTTTGATAAGCCACTTTGTGAAAAACAACAAAAACAGTAAGCACAGGCTTCTCAGAATCCTTTATGTTCTCTCTTTTTTCACTCTCCTTGTCCCTCCATGCATTCAGAGTGTAACTGTCACCAGCTGGGTTCAGAAATGGCCCAGTGTGACAGAGTAACGGGGGCGTGCGAGTGCCGGGAGGGTGCAGCAGGGAGACGCTGCGACGAATGTGCTCGAGGCTTCACCGGCGTCTTCCCCAAGTGTGTCCAGTGCCACCCATGCTTCCAGCTGTGGGATGATGTGGTGTGCCAAATGAAAAGGGACCTGGACCACATCCAGAATGTTGTGGAAAAGATCCTGGAGAGGGGGGTGAGTGGAGTCGAGGACAAGCGCATCAAAGAGTTAGAAAAGAAGCTGCAGCACGTGCAGGATCTGCTCAGTACAGAAGACAATGACAGAATCTACCAGCTGATTGGACAGAGCGTGGATGATCTCAGGTGAGGATGTTATACTGTGCTTGGATGTTTATCCTGTGTGTATTTTTATCAGCTGCCACTAACTACTTTATGTGTTCTAGGGCTGAGATTGCCCTGACCGATGGGCGTCTCATGGGCATCACCCAAGAGCTAAATACAACAGCAGAGGAAGATAAGGCACTGAAACGCATTTTGAATGACCTGGAAAGAGAACTGAGGAACATTAACGCCACGGTGAATCAAAAGCAACACCTGTTGGATGATTACCTTACTTCAGGATTTGCAGGTAATAAACATAAGTCAATGAAGCTTACAAAAATATCAACACAGGCTAATTAAGAATCACTTGCTTGGGAAAATAATAACAAGGGATTATCCTGTCTCCTAAGCTGATCAGAAAAACAATGTAGAACGTGCAGTTTTGTAAAGATATTGGTTATAATGCTTTACAGTATATATGGGCAATATGTCACTCTTCACCTGACCAAAACTCAGGTATGTGATCAGTTAAGATGTGGTACTTTGCCTTTGGTCTGGATGCTTTTGCTTAAGTTCCAGAGTAGGACATAAAGTGCTTCTTGTCTAATTTAAATGAAGCTGAAAATAAAATACATGTTGCGTTTAACTGCCCTTTTTATCATGTGCTTCGAGTTAACTCTTCCCAGAAAATGGCAGGTGGGAACCGCATATGTGTGATATGGCAAATGAAAGAGATTACAGTATTTGTGTACATATAAAACACTGGGCAAAGCTGTGTTTTTGTTCAGTGCTTAATATCAATATATGAGAGCCTTACTTGTTTACATTTTTGTTTTTATCTGTTATTATGTGTTTGACATCTACACAGTACGTTGTTTTGTGTTTCGTTTACTTTTTATTTGCTTCTGAATGTTACCAGTGTTTTTTAAGCACATGTGGGCCCCTTCAGGTGTATGACACATTAAATAACATATTGACAGAGTTGATAAAAGTATACATATTCAATACAAATTTTAAAAAGTAAGCATTTCCCTAGTATAATGTTCCACTACAGGTTGAACATTACTATGTACTATGTACAGTAAGTAAGTACATTTTATTTACAGTACAAAAGCAAGTACTGAATTTAATTTGATGCTTTTGATAACATATATGTATAAGTCTCAAACTATTGTCTATAGATTTGTAGAACAAATACTGCAGTCTGCAAAGGTGGGGTTGATTTTAACCACCCTATGTAGTGGTTAAGGGAGTTAACGATAAATTATACTTTAGTGTTTTATTTTTTTATAAAGCCTTTTTAGAGATTCTAAACCTGTGAAAAGTTGCTAACAACTAAAGCTGTAAAATAAATGTAGAGGAGCAAAAATGGCATGAAATGGGAGTACATGTACCTTAAAATTGAGCTTAAGAACTAGTAGTCTGTGGTATTAATTTATTGATTCACTCTTAACTACAAACTAAAACATAAACTAAATACCACAAATGTTCAGTACACAGTTCAGTAGTCATTTATGACTGTTAAACACAAACATCTGTTTCTGATCTTCACAGATCAATTTGAGAAAGTGAAGAAGTACTATCAGGAGTCAATGCAGGCTGAAAAGAAATGCAACGCCTCAGTGTCTGGTCCTCTCAGTCCAGTGGAACAATCCCAAGAAACTCGCAACCTCACCAAAAACCTGCTGAATGCCAGAAAAGATAATTTCACTCGTGCAATGGCTGCTCAGGGCAAATCGCTAGGAGAGCTGCAGCAGAAGGCCCATGACCTGGATAAAAATGTTAATCGCCTGAGCAACAAGGTAAGCAGAGCTGGAGGTTTGATTCATTAGTTCCTGTGATTCTTCTTCTTGTGTATAGTATTGTGTCTTGTGTTGCCTATATATCATGACATTTTATTAATTGCATGGATCTTGTATGCATTCAGTGTTTAGGAAAACAGATGTGTTCTGTTTTTTCTGTTAAGATAAAACACAAACCCAAGATGTTGTATGTGGTTTATGTATTTGTTTGTTTTATAGTGTTTAATGTTTCTGTCATTTAGAAATGAAAAATTAACTGTAGTTAAAGTTTAATATTTGTTTTTGGCATTTATTACATTGGCTCTTTAATACTTTAAATTATCATTTGGGGGCGTGCTAATAACTAATACCCTTCAAAGTTATGTTCATCAGAGATCACGTTGAATGACTAAAATACAGTAGTCCTTCAAGACAGGTTTCCTTCAGCAAAATTTCTCAAGCTTTCATTGATGTGTTTTTAAGAATGGAAGTTCACAGTTCTAAGTTTACTTATGCCTTTACGGTGCAGATATCTCTATTTTGTTGTGAATAAAACAATCCAGCTTTAACATGTGACAAAGCCCTTGTTTTCTCTAATTATCATTAATTAATTCAACATCAATGGGTCCAATAGTGACATCTAGTGGCAAAAGCAGTTTGATTAATAATTCATGTTTTCCACAACTTAAGATGAGGTGACAGTTTTTTGACTAATACTGAACATGTTTCTAAAACGAAGCCCATTTACATAGGATGACTGTTCTAAGTCAATTTATCTATTTTCTTATTAATTAACCCTATAATTTGTATATGAATGCATTGTTGTCATCAGATATGTGGTGGTCATAGCGATGCCACTGCTAATGGCAGCTGCCCAGACAGCCTGTGCGGAGGTGCAGGTTGCCGTGATGATCAGGGTAATCGCTTGTGTGGAGGAGAAGGATGCAACGGGACGCTGAGTGCTTCTGCAGTAGCACTGAATTTGGCAAAGAAAGCTAACGACAGTCTGAACAAAGCCACTGAGGATATGCAGACTGTTGCAAGAAAGGTGCTAAAAGTTTTCACACTCTATTATTTTTGCTGAATGTGTATCCTCCTATCTGCTATGAGAGGAGACTATAGTAGGACATGCCTGATAACTAACAAGTTTCTCTATTGTCTCTGGGATTTTGGTTTTGATGAATTCAGCTGTTGGATATAGCCTCTCTGACAAATGATGTGAAGAACCAGGCAATGAACACACTGCAGAAAGCCCAGAAAAAGAAGGACGAAATTGAAAAAAACAACAAGGAGCTCAAAGATTTCATCAAGAAGATCAGAGACTTCCTCACCGGTATATTCATGTTTTAACTTGTAATCTAAATGAATGAATCATGAATCAGCTAAACTATGTCCATGTACTGTAGGAGAAATTATGTTCAATTGTTTAGTGTATTTTACCTATGCTGTCTCTTATTTCTCCCTGTTTTTCCCCAGAGGAGGGAGGAGATCCAGAGAGCATAGAGAAGGTGGCTCAGCAGGTCTTGTCGATCACACTACCGGTGAACAAAACCATTATGGAAAAAATGATTATGCAGATAAAAGACAGCCTTTCTAACCTCACTAATGTTGAGGGAATCATCAACCAAACCTCACAGTACATTAACCAAGCCAAGGAGCTGCTCAACAATGCCATTGAGGCTAAGTAAGTATTGTTAATGTGTGTAATCAACATTTAATGAACAATGGATCAAATTTTACATTAAACAATGTGAGGAGAATCTTTGTTATAATACCAAAATAGTCACCAGATGGTGTAGTTAGTCTTTCAGGCAAAATGTTTCTCAGTCAGGTGAACACGTAAATAGACAAACAAAATCTCCATACCAGCATCTCTAAAGCTCACAAACATCAGTTATTTGATCTGTACATAAGACAAAATGTGCAACCACTATTTTACATGGATTATGGTTGTCTGGAAACTTCTCTGAGCTCTACTGTCACATTTTATAGGTATTATAGAATTACAGTCTTCTACTTTTCTACCAAAAAAGCAAGTAATGTATTAAAAGGTTCAGTTTGGTTTCAGTTGATTTTGCGGTGGTTAACACTGTCCCCAGACACAGCACTCTAAAACCTCAACATATCCTTTTATTGCTTCATGTTGTTTCTCTGTGATTCAGTGTTGTATTTAAGGACTGATTAGCAGCCAACACTAATGTTTATTACTGTGCATTTAACCGATTAATCAGTTTCTCCAAATAAACACATCATAAGGCAGATTATAAGAATTGAGCACTGTAACTAGAAGATCCATAATGTCAGGGCTATTGTTGGTGCAGCTGATTTGAAAATTACTTATTATGCAGGATTATAGTTCAAATATTCTCTGTGTAATTGTGTGTTTTGCAGGAGACGAGCAGAGGAGGTGAAGAATACAGCAAATGAGACTAATAAGGCGTTGGAGTTATCTGATGAGGCAATACAGAAAGCAAAACAAGCCCTTGAGGAGGTCCATAAAAACCTGAACAGCACAAGAAATGTTACTGCTGAGGTACGGCAGGGAAACTATAAGTGTTTGTGCATTATCAGTTGTTAATGTGTCAAGTTGCATTTCAACATCATTACATCAGGTTGAATTTTTGACATCTCATTTGCTTCTAGTTGGATGACAGGCTGACACAGCTGGAGAATAAACAGATGGATGCTATGACGCGTTTAGCAACCCTCTACATGGATGTGGAGGCTCTGAGGAACAAGACAGAGCAGAACAGACAGATGGCAAAGGACGCCAAAGCTCAGGCAGACAACGCAACTCAGCTTGCAACGTCGCTGGAGGAAGTGAGCGTCTGACTGAATTTTGTGTTTGCGATTTCCTAAATGATTTTCTGCCAAAATGTATGAAAGGAAGCAAATGCATTAGACTATAAGATATTTTTTACACTTAAATCTAATGAACAATATTGTTTCTCAGAGCTTCAATGACACAGAGAAACGCTACCGTGAGCTGCAGATGAAGTTGGACTCTCTTGGTGGGGACTCTGAAGATCTGAACAGCATCAACCAAAAGGCCAAGGATATCCAGAAGGAGGCAGAATACCTCCTCGAGAAAGTCAAGAATGGGACAGAGCTACTTAAGAGTGAGTACATGAATTTGCTTTCATTAGGTGGGCTATGTCAAATTAGCATTATTTGCCTGCAAAGGCTCCAGCACACCCGTGACCCCTACAGGGATGAAATGCATGAAAGGGGGAAAAATAATTATGCGTTCTGTGTGACTCTCTGTGATTTCAGAGCTGGAGGACCAGTTCCAGCGTAACGAGGAGCGGATGCAGATGCAGCGCATGGAGTTGGACGCGCTGAGAGAAAATGCTACATTGGTTCGGGATGAGATCAGGGAGCAAGTGCAGAAGTACAGTAACTGTCTCTGAGGAAGTTACCTGTTTACTATTTGCTGCTGTAGCAATGTGTTGACTGATGCTGTGACTGAAACTGGAAACCACAACAGCCATGGAAATAAAAGGTGTCTCCATCATTTCACTGGTATTTTAAGTTCTACACATTAAATGTTTATACAAAAATGCCTTTGACTTTTTCACTCCTGGATATCAGCACCACCTTGTGTGGTATCTTTAAGCTATTAACACAAGTGGATGACTTGTGGATTGTATTTGTTCCCTGCATAGGCCACAATAATTAATTTCAGTAATGAACATTATAAGAAATATATCACGAGAGTATGTTATGAGAAATTTGTTACTTTGACCAAAAGTGTTTTAGGAATTTTATGTGTTTGCTGTAATTTGACTACATTAGTATGGTATTTACAATATGACATTCCTATTAAGACATATGTGGAAAACATTGTTTATTTTTATTACAAATGTATTGGTTAAATGTATACCCAATTATTCTTATAAACAAAATTCATTAATGAGGTGTGATTATGGAGAAAAATAAACTGGATACAGCTTATTGGTTCCATCTTTGTGTTGTGTGCGATACTTACAACAGTAAGTTTACAAAATTAGGTGTTAACATATTTGCTACAGTACATATGTTTTTTCATTTCATTGTCACAAGGTGGCGTCTTGGTTGGTCAATACGCTCAGACAAATGTTCTCAGCAGTCATAAAAGCACAAGTGTAATCAGAAAAGCTAAAGGTAACTGCATTCAGTTTATGTGAGTGTTTCCCTTCCCGTCATCTGTTGTGTGTACTGATAAAATGTCTGCCAGGAAAAGGCGTATTAAACAAACCCACAAAAGAGTTTTTTACTCTGGCTGAGAGTAGAGAGAGTAGCTCTAACATTTCTTATTAACATATTGCACAATACAGGTCACAGTGATGGATCAGCAGAGAATCTTCACCCTGTGACTCTGCAGTTTTCCTCAGTTTTGTGAATCTGCTAAGTTTTTTTTTGCATCTTTACTACTTTGTATATCCCCTACCACTCTCAGTGAAAAAGCTTTGAAACCCTTGTACACTATTTACAGTTACAAACCGTACACAGATACATTAGAAATGCATAGTGGTGCATTTAGCAGCTAAAGAACCAGACAGGAGTTGATGGAGACAAACAACAGATGTTAAAGGAGAGTGACTATCCATCCATCCATCCATTTTCTATACCGCTTAGTCCCCGCAGGTGTCACGTGTGCTGGAGCATATCCCAGCTGTCATGGGGCGAGAGGCGGGGTACACCCCGGACAGGTCGAGAGTGAATATCTTAATGATATTCACCAGATAACTACAAACACAACACAGCTGTTGTGGTGAATTTGTGTAAATGAACAAATGTTGCAATATGTGAGTGGTCACAAAAAAAATCACAGGAGACTTAACATCATCTTACAGTTTTTTGTGGTTCCCAAACTAAGTTGCTCCAAAACTGACATTCATGTAAGGGGTCATGAGATGAATAATGCGGTAGAATGCTGCCGCACATATTTCTATTCCTATTATTAAAAATTTCTCTAAGCTATGTTGTTGTGAAATATCTAATCATTTTAACTATTTTGGTCTCAGACAGATAAAAGTCTCAGCCTCTAAGAACTGTATGGTCTAGCATAGTGGGTCTTTGGGATGATGTGATGAAGAGCCCCAAGACACCATGACAGTACACCAAGACTTAGAAATTGTATCTTAAATATAAACTTACATAAAATACACCTGGCCTTTGTTTCCCATTGTATGGGTTCCTTCTCTATATCCCAGCCACCTGTTGAATGAAGCTTGTGTTCTGAGTGTGAGCATCCAGCTCTGTGATCCGTGCGCGCCCATGGACTGTACTGGGTAGACAACAATCAAAAGGGAATCTAATCCATTGAATAGTGAGCGCGCATTCCTGCTCCATGTCAGACCTGCACAGTGCACAGACAGGGGCTCGTCGGAAAACGCGCAGTGGGTTTGTTGAGGAAATGTTGGAGAAGATCCAACTTCTCGAATTTAACTTGTCAGAATTTCCCGCGAATATTGTTGAGATCAGATGAGACGCGTGGCTAAAAGCTGAACATAGACTATCGCATGCACTGTAAAGTGTGTAGAGTGTTCATCTGAGAAATGTTGGTTACATCAGTAAGATGTTTTTTTTCTGACAACAACAACAGTGGAATATTAATATTACTCAGTGGACATGGTGCGCACAAACACTGTTCCCAACTCTTTCTGTTGCATCCCGAACTAAACTGTATGCTGTGGATATTATGTTAGACTGCTTTTCATATATAACTATGATGCTTTTTTATAACGGCCTATTAATTAATCATCACTGTTTCATATTCATGCTATATAGGCGTCTTGTATGTATGCATTTAAAGGCTTCTCGAGCTGTATCCACTAAAAATGTTCACTTTAATAGAGACAAAAGTATACAGATTGTTAAATGCACTTATTTATTCTCTAATGTGTGATAAAGGTTTATTCGTCACCTAGTGGAGCTATTGAATAAGTAGTATCTTCATGCTCACAAATGGAGACTCGACTGGCTACCGCCTCTTCAGCAGAACCACCTTTCTCCCCCGCAGCTGGCGCCCTACCCCTGACTCTACCTCCGCTCTGCTCCGCTCCGGAAGTCCAGCCCGGGGTTTCCAGCAGAGACGCGCAGGAGTTGAGGACTCCTCTGCGCTACTCGGCTCCGCTTCTGTCCGCCAACTGCGCAGCAAGTGGACCAGGAGGGAGACTGTTTGATACACAAGAGTGAAAATCTGAAACACGAACGCGAAACGGTGAGTACATATAGGAGGAAAAGAGAAGACGATACAGTAACACATCGGGCAGTTAACAGTCCAGCATATTTTTAATAACTAGATAAAATAGGGACAACATGTCTCAGTAGAACAAGCCGCACAATTTAAATCGTAACACAATCATTCAGGATGTCCAGGGCTTTTCTGACCCTGAGGACCTAAAGTTGGAAAAAAAAACTTCACCCAGTGTTTACACTCCTCTGTCTCCAACTTTTATCAACAATATTCCACTTTTCTCAACGTGCCTGTGTGTAAATATCACTGTTCGTTTCAACGCAGGTTGTTTGCAGCTCCGCGCGTTGATGTGCGCTCAGAGATGCATGCGTCACTGGTAATACTCATCTTCGGTAAGTAGACTGTACAGCGAGCGCTTTGAAGTCAATCCATGTTTTCTGCTCCATAACAAACCCTCAGAAGTCATTTAATGAACGAGTACGAAGGTTAACAAGTGTCTCCCGGTCACTTGGCTTTATTTGATTAGTCTGTGGAAAATATGTAGTTAAGCCTGTAGATGTTAAAGTCACTTGAACACAGGAAATTCACCTCCATTGGCTTTGTGAATTCTAATCATCACCCTATTTTCCTATGAAAAACTGAACTTTTTTATTGATTTGCTTATTCTACAATGAAGAAAATGGCAAATTAAAGAAGTGTGAGTGACTAAAAAGTTATTTACTCAAGTGCACTGTGCTTTTCTTTTAGTTTTTAGTTCTAAAACAGACCCCTGTAACTTCTCTCGTTCACCTGCAGTTTAATACCGGGCAGAAACAAGCTCAGGTAGAAAATACTGGATGTAAAGTGGATGGGAGTGTCAGGTCATGCATTTCCCTGCAAGGAGAGAAGATAGCTGAAGTTTCTTTTTTAGGCCCCTGGTGCCTTCTCCATCTCTGGGGATCATCTCTGTCTCTCCCCGTCTGTCTCCCTCTTTGGGTGGCGTCACTCTGTTTATGACCCTCCTAAAACAGCCAGCTGAATCCACAAATAGAGACACCCTCTCAACACCTTTCTACATCACTGCTAAATACCTTTCTTGATGTATGTGTGTCCAGTGCTGCACGTATGTAAGTGTCAGTGTGTAAATACACAGGTTTAAGCTCAATAACACAAAGTATCTGATGAAGGTTTCTTTTCACTGGATCAGTTTTAGAATTTTAAACCCTGAACTTAACTTGTTCTCAGTGCTTTAACAGAGTAATGATCCTTAATAGATGCACCCTAATGCATTGTTCCCTGGAGATAGAAGACAATAGGCCCAGTGCTCCAATTAAAGTCTATTAGTGCCTGCTGTCAACACCCAGGGTGTTCTCTCTCCAGCATTGTATCACTGATCACAAACTGCAGCACTTTAAGATACTTGATAAAGCTTAGTTTGAGGACACAGCATGTTGCTGTTGGTGTTCATGTACTTAATAGCTTTAAAGCAGGTGGAGTGTATATATAGCTTCAAATTGAAGAAGGTAGTTATACGCAGATATGTGTGAAAGGCTTAGTTTGTGTTTTACCATTTTGTAAATGAGGTGGGAGAGTGGTATCATTGAGAGCTTGTGCACATTTACAAGCCTTTAAAATACAGTTTTCTTACACAGGTTTGTACTGTGATCGGTGTACTGTGGATCTAACATAAACTAGATTTCTGGAGTTGTGTGAGCATTGTCTCCACATTAGGTTCAGCAGGCTGGGGCTTAGTCAGAAAAAAGGTGATATATACTTATATAGACTTACTTTAAACCTTTAAACCAATGATAGTAGTAAGGTGATACTGATGTACAACACAGGTCCAGCACATTGTAATTTGTGGTCAGTGCTGCAACACCATGACCCATGAGTTTTCTCATCTGGTGCCTCAGTTTTCTCAGAAGCCTGTTCATATATTCAAGTATTTGAAAAGATCAAATCTCAAGCAACATTTGCAGATCATCAAAAACTTTATTGTTAGACAAACGCGTTTCAGGCTAGAGGCCTTCATCAGGATTCTGATAGGTGTCTAATAATGTTTGACCTTTTCTGTGTGTTTCCTTTCATCCGTTTACCTTGGCAGTAGGTGAAGCTGCGCCAGGAATTTCTACTTTGCTCATCTATTCGATGAGTATGAGTGGTATTTACCATAAAAATGAAGTCTGAGATGTAAAAGAACATACTTGACATTAGTCATCTGGACAGTGTCTAAGAGTTGCAGACAGAGGCAGGATCGTCTGAAAGTGTTCTTGAAGAGAAGCAGAGGAGGAAATGAGAGACATGTACATGTTTTAGAGCGTTAAGGTGAACAAGTGTGTCTGGTCCGATGTGTGTGCTTCTACAAAAACCCACACAATGTCATTATCGAGCAGGGAGCTGTACGTTTACACTCTCAACGCCTCTGAGGATGAGCTGCAAGGTCAAGGGTCGCGTCCAAATCCCTGCCACAGAGACCAGGGTTAATTGGTGTGTATGCGTGGATGTATGCATGTGTCAGTATGTGTGTGTGTTTGAGAGAAGCAGGGAGAGAGTGAAAGGACTCAAGCTGATCACAGGAACAAAGAAACCGCCAGTGCTTCCACTCCACTCTTTTTCTTTTCACTTTCTGTTTCTTTTCTTCTTTGCTGGGGGTGGAAGTGGAAGAAGGACTCAGAAAACTGGTAGTGTAAGTTTGTGAGCATCTGCAAAAATGTTGTTAAACAAATGTAAAAACACAATTGGGTATTATTATAAAAATACTCTGATAATCCTCTATTTACTTAATCACTTTGGAAAGCAATGTAGGAAATTACCTTTTATAACTTAATGTCAGTAAGTTCACCAGAGGGAAAGAGCAATTCATTATTCTTTTAGAGGAAGGAAGAAAGGAACTGGTGGGGAAGGAAAACTTAACATGAAAGAGTAAAGTTTTCTTCATAGTACTAAGTAAATCCTCCATAATTCACTTTATTTGCAGGTTCCTGTTTGTGTTTGTGTTGGAATGGGGTTTTGTTAAACTACTTAAGTCCTCCTCAGATGTGTGTGTGTGTGTGGGGGCAGGTGAGAGTCACTGTTTGGCAATGGGAGTGAGACAGTATGTTCCCGGAGTCTTTATAAGCGACAACTGCCGGAAATGTGTGGATACTAGAACAATGGTGTGGTAAAGCCTACTAACCACCAGCACTAGAGAGACAGAAAGGGGAGGGGGGGAAGAGAGAGCTGAAAAATTAGAGTGGTGAGAAATGGTGGGATAGAATAAGTACAAAGAGAAAAACAGGAGCGACTATGGGCACAGTGGAAAGGGGAGGGGAGAGGGAGAGAGAGAGAGAGAGAACAAGTCTGTTTATGTGAAAGGACGTGAGTTAGGATTCCCTGTCCTGTTGCAAACAGGGGCTTTTCTGAATGAAAGCAGAAGGTGGAGATAAAGGAGGAGGAGGAAGCTTGAGGTGAAGGCAGTGATGAAGGCAGGGAGGATCAATAGGATATGGTGCTGGTATCATTAAAAACAATAGCATAGCCTGTCTGTCTATACCTGTCTTAATTAGCATTTTTAATTTGCGATAAAAATAAATTACCAAAAATTCACTGGATTGATAAAAACAAAAATATGACACCTGTGAAATTTTGGTTTGACTGCCTCTTTTAATTAACTCATCGCATTTTATTCTCTTCCTCGTCGTTTAATAGCACCCAGCTGGAGAATTAGTGTCACCAACTGCCAAATGTTTCATATAACAGATGATTTAGTACTCAGAATTTTTGTTAATTGAAGTCAATGAATTTTCAGAAAAGAAATGGACGGAAACACCTGTGCTTTTTCTGCTAGTACAGATAAAAATGAAATCAAGCTATTTCCTTATAATTATTTTACTATAGAAATTATCAAATTACAGCATAATATTTTACATTTACATTTACTTAAATTTTTCATTGTTGTAAGAGAAGAGAAAGAAAGGTCTTCATCATGAGAGAAGTGTCCATGCTCCTGTGCCATGTTATTTTTTGATTCTTTTATTGCTGTGGTCCATAGGCCATGTCTAATAACAGGTTCTGTTGTGCAGCTTGTTAAAAAGCACTGTCCACCTCACCTCTAATTATCTAATATCAGACAAGCTGCTATAGGGATACGGAAGGAAAATGTCAGAGACAAAGAAAGAACGAAAGAAAAAAGTGGGGAGAGATACAAATAATCATAATAAGTGATAATTATTTTCTTGTGATATTCAGATTCTGATTTTTGTTGTCGTGGAAGACTGACCTCTAGTCACAGGATGTTCTGTTTTCGTTTTGAAGGCCTTTAATTACACACATGTGCATGTACACACAGTGGTCTAATAACACCTATTGGCTTATGAACAGAGGCCTGCTGTCCTGTGTTTAAATAGTATTTATATGATAATTCCAAAGAACCCTGCTTCTTGTTTTATGATGTACTGTAACTTGCTTATACAGTATCACTTAGTGTTAAAGAACAGCACTGGTTAATGTGTGTGTGCTGGGTTTGTATTTTGTCAGTCTGATTTGTGATGAGTCTGGCCTTTAGGGTATAGCCACAAGATTAAATCCACCTGGTGTCAATGCTGTGACTTCAGTCTGCAGCAGCTACATACGCAGCAAATTCATGTGGTAAACTGTGGTAATATTATTTCCAGTGGTAAATTGAAATTTCAAAGAGCTAAACATTAAGGTATGGTCCTGATACTGCTTTGCGTATCGTCTGATGCCCGGTACTGATCCAGTATGATTGTGGAATTAATAAACTGTAAACCTGTAGGACAGTTGGCATGGCTTTTGTCTGCCTTGACGCCTCAAAGGGGCAGCCTGTCCACAAAGAATTTCCCCAAGGGAAATAATAAAGTATCTATTATTATTATTATTATTATTATTATTACGGTACAATTCATCACAGAGGTTTCTGAACAGTAGGACTAATTAGAAAAGCTGCTGTTTACTGTACAGTATT